>CAUYRT010098619.1:0-35041 GCA_963574885.1 Lepilemur ruficaudatus
TAGAAAGAAATTAATTGGACAACTAAAAATATATGTAAAAAATTAGCCGGGCATGGTGGCGCATGCCTGTAGTCCCAGCTACTCGGGAGGCTGAGGCAGAAGGATAGCTTGAGCCCAGGAGTTTGAGGTTGCTGTGAGCTAGTGCTGATGCACTCTACAGCCCGGGCAACAGAGTGAGACTCTGTCTCAAAAAATATATATATATATATTTTCAATATATCCAAAGTATTATCACTTTAATATGTAATCAATATAAATTATTATGTTTTACATTATTTTTTCAAAATAAATTTTTGAAATCCAGTGTGTATTTTATGCTTACAACACCTCTCATCTAAGAATCTAAATTTTCCATCAGAAGTACTTTACATTGTATTTCATTAAATTTACAGTTGTACAAGTAGATTCACGTACTCTAGTTATGCTAGACATATTTAAAATTTTTTCCATAATTAAATTGAGTATTGGTTTTAAATTTGTGTCTAACTTAATTAAAATAAGATATATTTTAAAATTTAATTTCTCAATCCCATTAGCCATATTTCAGATGATTAACATATGGCTACTGGCTACTGTACTGAACAAGCACAAGTTTCAGAATGTGTCTGCTTTCTTTGCATCCCACTGTTATTGCCTGAGTTTAATGCCCTCCTCTTGAACTGTTGCAACAGCCTTCTCACTAATCTCTCTGTCTCCAGGGATCTTCCCCTTTCTAATCCATCTTCTGCATTGCAACCAGAGTGATGTTGCAAAATAAAAATTTGGTATTTCAACTTCTGGTTTCAAATGTTTCATTGCAGTGGGTCTCCACCTCTTTTAGTTCAAGATACACCTGACTGATAATATTCACCTGCCGTCAGCAGTAATTTTGCTCAGTTAGGGGCTGCTTCTTGGTGAAAAAAGCACTGGTAGTCTACCCATAATTTCACCCATATCCTCCCTCTGCTATGGGAGGGTATGTCTCAATTCCTCACCTGGTAACAGGCTCTTAAGAGATGGGCATGGGCTCCCTGTTCAGGCTATCAATTTGAAGCTCCTCCATAGTACTCTTTAAATATTTTTCCAATGCTTATTTAATGTAGAAAATGATTTGCTATTTATTGAAATTGTATGCACAAACACTTATCAATTTACTTCTGAAGGACAAAGTCAAACATGTGGGGGAAAATGGCAGAAAATTCTTAACCGTTTTTTGTAGTTTTTGTACTCTTTTATGAACCAGGCAAAATTTTGGATTTAGGTTAAAGTGTTTAAATCCTGACCGTAAATCTTCATTCATTTTGAACAGCATGATGCTGAGTAGCAGTAAGTGTCACGAGAGCAGAGAGTTTTATCTATTTTGTGCTTCTTTGTATTCCCAGAGCTCAGCATGAACCCAGAATTTAGCATGTAAACAATCAATATTTATTGAAATAAGCTTTGGGTTCTAGAAGTTCTGCCAACTTAAACTACATGTGTGTTCTGGAAACATTCAAGGGCAATAGGTTGGTGCTGCTCAGGTCAAGGGCACTATCTCCTACTTCCATTATGAGTGGGTTAGAGATACAAGTATGAGCTAACTACTAGCACGTTTGCAATTTATTTGTTGCTCTTTATAGACTGGCATCTTGAGGCAACAGTCTGGTGAGCCACACCTTAACCTGTTTAGATGGAGAACCACTGGGCTATTGCAAATACTTCAAAAGCCTACCTCCTTAGCTGGACCTACACTGAATGCACAGTCTAGACTTGTTTTCTAGCCTCATCTTCAGCTACTCCCACTCTAATTCACTTTTAATACATGCCCTTCGTGAAACCTATTTTTTTTTTTTTAAGTGCCTATGTGCCAAGCACCTTTCAAAGCACTGGAAATACAGACCCAAATGAGGCATGGCTTCTTATCTCAAGTATCTTAGAATTTAACAGATAAGTTTCATTCTACTGGCACATTAGCCTCATCAAATAGACCCATAGGCTGGTATTTCAAATCGTCATGGTGCAGAAGCACAACTAAAAGCAACCAACAATCTCATAATTGTTCCAAGTTTACAAATGTAAACCAATTTAGTATCCATTAAAATCCCAAAAAGGAAAAAAAATATTCTCCTCATTTAGTTAATGAGGAAATGAGGCATAGGTCACACAGCCGCCTAGCTGCAAAGCCAGGCTTGACCCCAGACAGTCTGACTCCTAAATGTGCGTAAACACTGTGCCTTATTTTGATGCGGTTGAGAGTTCAGCCTCCTGAGGCTGAACCCGACAACTCTGCCTTTGGTTTGTTTAATGCAGTTTTGTGAAGTCAAAAAACCCCAGCTTTTAGTATGTCACATATCACATGATTTATTGAGCATTTCAGACATCTGATACATAAACCATTTTCTCAAATAAACAAATAGCAAATTATGTGACTTACCAGTTGCCTCAAACATTCTGTGGTTAGCTAACTAGTGTTTGCAATCTGATTTGTAAGTTTGGGGCATACATAATTATAAAGACAGGGAAGCACAATTAAAAATACATATATACCAATAATGATAGTTAGTAAAAAAAAGACCTCCAAAGTAACTTTGTTTGTGCTAGTTACCCTTTTCAAAAATATTTCTTTTTCTACTTATTCCTACCTGCCCTCCTCTCTTTCCTACTCTGGTGCTTTTTTATTTGTCTATGAGGCCTGCATCATATATTTTATATATTTGTGAAGCCTTCCTTTGTCCCCTAGGGCAAAACTAATCATGTCCTTCTTGGTACTGTCGTAGCACTTTGTTCTTAATTCTAGTATATTACTTTCCATAGTTGTAGCTATTTCTTTTACATGCACTTCAGGCCCCTTAACTTGCACTCTCTCCAAGGACAATGATCATGTACTGTATATCTTGACTTATCTATATTTCACACACTAGCATTGTGCTCCTTAGATACATCATAAATGTTTACTGATGAAGCAATGCATGCCTGAGAGAATGGAGGAACAAGTGAACTCCCTTGCTCCCTTACTAGTTAGTGGCTTGTGGCTTCTCTTGCTGTCTTACTGGTAGTTTTCCATTGTATAATGCAGGAGCTCACGCCAGGAGTGCTCTCCTTGGAGCACAGTGTGAGGTAGACTCCCAGAGGATAACGGTGAAAGCATGTGATGCTCTCCTGGGACTTCCTATTTACAATCCACTGAAGCATACGCACACGAGACAGAAACTCCAGGGCTAGGCTTGTCATAAAATGGGCTCATTATTCATGTGTCATTTTCTCAGGGAAGGAAGACTTTTCTCTTTTAGACCATCAACTAGCTCCACTTTCAGGTTCAAACGTTCCAAACAGGTGGTCACTTCTCTGAGATTTAGTCTAGGTAAACTTTTTATTTGCTGTCTATATTGTTTTGGGTATCTATATAAAAACACCTGTGATATATTTCCCTGCATTCTGACTTGATAAGATGAAAAATCCAACTGGAGAATGAAAAAAAAAACCAAAAAGCAACCAAAAAAATCCTCCTGGGGTAATCAACTGTAATGGATTAGGAATGTGGAGGTAATCCGTTTCCACTACCCTGGCAATTTGACCATTCTTTTTGGTTTTTTTTGCTTGTTGTGCCAACTTCTGACACTTGTTCAACTGATGTAGGTGAAATTGGTTCTCTATTCATTAAAATAGTTTTTTTTTTTAAAAAAAAACTTAATATATAGTAAATGCTCAAAAGTATCAACAGTTAATTTTCTTAAGTAGGGTTAAATTCCCTCTCTGAAATCATGCTTATCCTGTTCATTTACTTAGTAAGAAGAACAATAACTAAACAATACTATTTAGCATGTGTTGAGTGCTTATTATGGACCACACACTGATCTAAACATTTTGCATACAATTATATTTTATTTAATATTCACAATAATTCATTGAGGTATGAAATATTACCTCAATTTTACAGATGACCAAACAGCATTTTAAATAAATTGATCATAATCACATAGCTGGTAAATAACTGCCTGGATTTGAACCAGCTGAATATGACTTCAAAGTTCCGTTTTTCTTTAGTGCAAAGAAAAATTTTAGGCTAACCCAGATACTTTTCCAAATGATCATAAAGTCCAAATTAACAGTCTGAAATGAATGAGTCTTTATAGTGTATTGTATTATGAGATTCCTTAAGCATGGGCAGAAGCCAGAAATTCTGTGACCCTCAACATGAAAACACTAAATAACAACAGAGTGCCATGACCTAGCACGTGATACTGTCTATTAAAATTCCCTTCATGGGTAAAATTAAAAGTTTCATTACTATTTTCTGAGTTGTGCCTAAATGTAGGAGTAAAGCTAATACTGCCACAAGGTTATTGGCCTTATATGGTGATGAATATAAAAATAACCCACATTGCTCTGGAAACTCTAGTAGGAGCCTGACTTTCAGCCTTTCTGCAGGTCTAAAGCTAATGCATAAGGCCTAGCTGGCTTGACCTACTTTTTTTTTTTTCACCTTAACCAAAAAGCAAAGTAGAGTCTCTGTGTATCTGAGCATCTAAATGAGGGGAGAGAAAGGGAATTTGTCTGTTGCCTGTAGCTCTTGCTGATTGCACATTTTCCTGACAGAGGTATTCAAAGGAAAAGTATGTTGACCTGTTCATTATTGTTAATTAGCAGTAAATTCAGGCTTTGGGGTTCCACATCCCACAGGGCATCAGCAGAGAAACAGGGCTGAAATTTTAGCACTAATATGTGCAGGAAGGTCAGGTAGCCGCCCAGGTAGGTTTCAGAACTGAGTTCATTTATTTGATCTTTAAAAGACAAACATTGCAGAGATATTTCGCCTGGTGGAAATAAAAAATTAAATTCTAGCCCCACTCCCAATGCCTAATTCAAGACCAGTGGTTATTTAGTGATTTGGCACTGGCTATGGTGAAGAGTGTGGACAAATGAAGTGGCTAGGGATATATTTGGCGTTTGTAATTGCTGCACAGATATTGTCCAGTATGTGAAGAGCATGCTATAACCATCAGCTTCATATTTAATTAATTTTGCAGTGAACTTTCTTCTTCTCAGTAGATTATATTTCTATTATTTAATTGTTCTTCTTATTTATTTATTTATTTATTTATTTTTTAAGACTAGTCAAGTGCAGTAGTGAGGAGGGGGGAAAGTAATAGAACAAGGAGTTCAATCTGTAACTGACTGTGAACAATCAAGTGAGATAACTCACTACCTTCGGACCAGCCTAACTGTTCTTTTTATTAAAAAAAATTTACTGGCTTTTGTGGAATTCTAACCATGTAGGCATAAACTAGATTCAATAGACAAGCGATGCATAGAGTCGGGTCCGCGAGGCTAATAATATTTTACAACAGCCTATTCAGAAGGAATTGAATTTTATTTGTTGCCTTATTGATGACAATCTCTATTTACCTTTCAGAAAAAAACCCATATTTTTAATACATTTCATTTTCAGACCGTAAAATTATTATTTAAATAATAATACAGCAATGATGACAGTAAAAAGTAAAAACTTCACGCAATATGCCCACTTTTGTACTGTGATGTCTAAACTTCTAATCTTTGATTTTATACATATAGATATATTATGCATTTATTTTCTTATATGTGTATAATATACATAAAAATAGCTGTATATACGGTGACACACCTGAACATATTTCAAAAAGAAATGTTGTCATTTTCATATTATTCTCTAATTTATTTGTATTTAATATATTTTAGACATCTTTCCATTTTAGAGCATATAATCTCATATTTACCTCATAGTATCTTATTGTATATATGTGCTACAATTTATTGAACCATTCCCTAATGATGGGTATTTTAATTGTTTTAGCATTTTCACTATTACAAACTGATAATTTTTTCATCTTATTAAAATATCATTTCACATGTATAAAAATGTATATATTTTTAAATGGTTAAACTCCTACAAGCAGAACCATTATATTTATTACTGAGTTATCCTCTAAGAACATTGAACTATTGAAAGTTCCCACCAGCAGTATGTGAGGATGTCACAAACTAGAGTGTTTTAATATAAAAACAATTGGTCTTATTATTTCTTAAGATACTGAGGTCCACAGAATGATTTCCTTTCTGGTGTATTTCATTTGAGTGTATATATATTTTAATAATTACACTGGTATAAAGGCAACACCAATGACCTTTAACTTTATTTACAAACTTTCTCGTATTCTGGCAGTATTCACAAAACAGCAATGGGCCAAGGAACTTGAACAACAAATTCATGAATCATATAGCTCTTTTCAGTAAAACGGTGGCTACACAATATTCTTGGAAGAGCCAGGCAGGCAAGTGGTTAATATCCTAATGGGAAGCAGTACTTGTTTCAGAGTGTACCTCCATGTTCTTCACCTTCTACACATTCCATAATTCTTAATTTTGCCCCTCGTCACTTCTTATTTCAATCATGCAGTCCCCAGACTCCTGAACAGCAGTGGAACGTGACAGGCTTTTAAATGTATTAATAGTGTCAACATTATTGTGCTTAATCTTAATATAACAAACAGTAACAACAGACATAGTCTGCTATTAGGCATTTAGTAAGGCATAGATGTCTTAGCTCTTGATAGACAATTTAAATGACAAAAGTCTCAAGCTCAGAGGGTGGATTATATCAAGGAACTAGCTCATATGTTCTGTAGCATTTGATAATAGCTAAGATTTATTGAAAGGAAGTAAGATGTTCAGAAGGGGAAAAAAGATGTACCTACTTAAGTTTTTCAAATTCTACATATGATCATTTACTTCAGTCCTATTGTATCTATTGTAAGCTAAATCACAGCTGGTAGTGAGAACCACATTTAAAAATTTAAGAACATTTTGGTTAGCTTGACAGGTTTTTTTTTTTTAGTAATGCGTGAATATAATTTAAGCATGTGAAATATTAATATAACCCAAATATAGTTTTATCTTTGCACTTTTTGAATTGCCTTCAAGGTGCTCTTGCCTTGAGTTTTATTAATGAAAGGTAAAAATGAAAATACGTAACTAGTATTTAATGGACACTGAAAATAACATGGCTATCTATATCATACTCACTAACATATTTAATGAGTGAACATATGCAACTTGCTATGGTAACACATGGTACTGAGCAGCAGGCAGTCCCATTTGACAAGTCGTATTTTATTTTATTTCTTTATCCCCAAACCTTCTCCAATAATCCCAGATTACAATGTGTTTTGATTTGTTAGGCAGCAAGCAGATAAGAGGGATTCTGTTCTCTGCTGTTTATTTCCAACAGGTTGTTTGGCTTCAGGATACAAAACCCATGAGATTCTAAAGTGAAATAACTGGATAAGAATGGGTAAAACAAACAACACAACTACACAACCATAAAATACATGTGTTCAACACCAAATGGGTAGAGTACCACCTTCAAGGAAGCTCTGCACTATGGCAGTATGGTAACACCAGATCAGGAAGAAAATTCTAGCAACCATCTTCTTGGCAAGAATCAGTTACTTGGTGGGCGGAGTATTTAATTGTGATGGTTTTTGTACATATCTTCTAGTTGCCTTGCTTAACTAACCGTAACTCCTGTCAGCAGAAGTGCCCAAGGGGAATTGGTGGTGTTTGGTGTTGCAAGATTTGCTCTCTGAGGATCAATTCTTTGGAGCTTTCCATGAGTTATTTTCCAATCCTTTAATTGTTTGTGTCTGGGAAGAAACACCTGATATACATTCTATAGCTAAAATAAGATGACTGTCTAGCTAATATATTTTCAGATTCACAGGAAGATGTGGAATTGATAATGGCTATTTCAAATGGGTTTTAGCAAAGATCCTGTACAGCTATATTGAAAATTGTAAAATTGTTGAAATTGGATGCGTCCTATTGAACTACAAGGATTTCTAGTCTGCTTTGCATTGTGAGGAAATTATACTAGTCTGGAATCTAAAATGTGAAAAGGCTTGTTTCAAATTCCATTGAGTGTTCCAATGTAATATCAATTATCTGGATGAGGAAAAGCAATTGTGATTCAAGGCATTCTACATCTTTTCAGGAAATCTTCTTTGGCAAGGTTTGCATAGTCCTCAACTAGGATCTGTTTAAACACTCCTGGCATTAGTCTTTCCCTGGCATCAAAGTTGCTGTGTAATATCTGTCTTAGCCTCAAAAATGCACACTAATTCGCAGAATTCAGGGAAGTCCTCTAGATTTGCACAAATGGGAGAGTTAATTTCTTTCCATTGAAGGAGTAATGAAAATGATGTTTCCCCCACTTTCACACCCCTCTCTTTGGTAATGGTGAACCTCAGGGTTTGTGGTTGGGGAATTGGGCTGATTATGATCTCTGTTAGTGTGCCTCATAACCCGCTCTCAGCCTGCCTGTAAGAAAATATTCCTAAATAAGTGGTCATTTCAACACCTGTTTTCTGGCTAATGGGAGTGAAGAGTAAGGATAGCTTTAAAGTGAGACACTGGGACCAGAGGTTTGCAAACTTTGTACAAGCTTGTTTTTTCAGTTTATACTAAGGATGTAGGCATCTCAGTAATTACATATTGTGTACTTTATTTGGTCACTGAAAATAAAGAGTTGTAGAAACCTAACTTAATAGGGCCTTTTTATCAGTGAGGCTTGAAGAAAAATTATTTTTGGTAAAATTCTCATATTCTAAGAGTTATTCTTTCCAAAAACAGAGAACAGTCTTCTGCATTCATTAGAATATTATTCTTCCCAACAAAGGCACATAGAAAGACAATATTTGAAATAGTGAAATTTGTGTGGATAATATACATATGTAGTATAGTCACAAAACAAATTGTTATCTATGATGAATTCTAGGGTTATTTAGATGACAGAACAGCTAGATGTGGCTGTTTGTCTTCTGCTATGTCTGATGGAGCAATGGATCTGATAGGCCTGCGGGAATATAATGAAAGCAGGTCACCCTAACTTAAAGTCGAAATCTTTGAAGTATAATTACTGTTCATTCAAAGGAATAAAACTTGTAGCCACTGGAGTTTTGTGTATTTGGAACATCACAATGAAGCAAACATCTAAACTCATTGGCAAAAGAGAAGAAAGAATTTAAAAGTTTTTGGTACATTTCTCTTGAAAACTAAACAATATGGAATAAAATTGATATTTTTGGAAAGATTACCCTTATTTTATTTTGCATATGTAATTGGAATTCATATGTTTTAAAGTTAAGATCAGCTACAGTGTCACTAGGTATGAAGTTGAGCTTTTCAGATCCCTGTTAAGTTTCAAGACTTGGAAAGGCAGGTCACTGAGAGGCTCACTTGTATTCTAACACTTAATCAAAGACTAATTGATATTCTAATCCTAATTTTTAAAAAGGAAATGGATCATACTGCTCTATAAACTATGGCCTTGCTGATGGTTTAGATTCTGTCTTAGAGTCCAAGATAAACAAATTCCTTTTTCTTTGAAACCCTGGGGGTGGGGGAAGCTATAATTGTTGTCGCTGAATATGAAGCTTGCTGAAGTGCTTTGGCCTCTGAGAAACAAAAAGGACATACTGAACTTTAAGAACACATTCAAGTCTCCAGGGTGTGATGAATATTCCTCCACTCTGAGAGAATCATTCTCATTTGACAGAAATCATGGGGTTGATAACAGGAGCAAGCAGGTAGATCTCTCCAGAAGGGTGTCTGGGAGCTAATTGGCATCCAGTTCCCCCTGACGGTAGACAGTCTTTCATTCATTCATGAATCATTTCTTGAAGGCGTTAAAGTGCACAGAACCTTGTTAGTTTTCTTGGTGTTACAGCAAGTGTTACAGAAGGTGGTCCCCAGGACAGACCGAGCGGCACACGGAGAGTCGGAGAATCAAAGTTTATTCACCGGCAGGTTCAGAGGGGCCTCGCCACCAAATTCTGAGCAGGGTCTACCCGATTTTTCCCACTTCTATTAAGTTGGGGTGGTCTGAGGGGCGGGGTATCAGGTGTAGGTTAGTTGATGTGTCAGGTAATAGGTTAATATTATGTTGATGCCCCAGGCAATAGATTTAGTGACATGCTGATGCCAGGCAGTAGACTAGTTGATGGGCCAGGAACAGGTTCGTATTATGCCAATGTGGGTTTTCCATTGAGTGGTGGGGGCCTCTGGTGCCTGATGCGCCAAGTAATAGTTGGGGGTTTCCTTATCATGGGGATATAAATGTGGATGAGATATCACATATGCTTCAACAAACTTGAATAATGAAGACATAGTTTTAAAGAAATAATTTTTTAAGAATGTAAAGACAATAATAGAAGCACTGAAACTTACAATACTGCACAAAAAAGGATTAGTGAGTTTTGTCTTGATGCCTCAGGGGCACCTTTGCAGAGGAGGCAGTCCAGGCATGTGTGGGTGCGGAGTTTGGCAAAAGGCAAATGTAAACAAAGGAGGCCATCAGGAATAACATAAGCTAAGGTTAGGTACAACATGGTGTGTTTTACTGATTGTGTGCCCTGGAACATAGCCCACAGTAGGCATCAACAAATGTATTCTGAATGAACAGCTAAACGAGAAGCATCTGATCTAGTTTTTCAATAACAATAACTTAGACTGAGAGAAAAGGAGCAAAAAGATTTTAGCAGATATGAAAGTGATGTCATACTGCAGAGAGACTTAAGGTAGCAATCTAAAGCTTTGCTGTAAGTTTTTGTTGTTGTTTGTTTGTTTTATTCAGCATAGCATTCTGGGTTGTAAAGGTGACCTTCAACCAGGCATTCTGTTGACAAACATGCTGCACAGACCCACAGAATACACATGCTGTCCTAGGATAGGTTCTTTGGTTTGGGTCCCCTGTTACATGCATAATTAGTTCTGTCCGTCTCCTTAGGTTTTTCTGAAACGTGATCTATATTGAGAGTTGAGCCCCTATTTATAGATTTTTTTTGTATATTTACATACTTAGATAGTTTTAAAGCAAGAAACTATAGATCCAGCCCCATAAGTGAATGTCCTGTGATTTTAGGGATTATTCTAGACTCTTTTTTTCCTAATCACTTAGCTTCTCAATTAAGTCAGTGGGCACAGCAATAGCAATGGTACGGAATCATGCTTATTATTCTTCCACAGTTTTGTCCTGTTCAAAGGTGCTTTTTAAAAGATGTCATTGAGAATAAATCTACAGTTTTTTAAACAGTCTTTGCTACTCTTAATATTATCAAAATTTATTCTGTAAAATATATTTATTGTGGTGCTTCCAATCAAGGATTGGGAGAAAAAATGTTAGAGAAATGTCAATATTATGAGGAGGCACTGTTTCTGCTATGTCTGTTTTGCAACATAAATCTTCTGATTCTTTTATAATTACCATATTAATCTTCACTAGTGTCTTCACTAGGTGTTATACCAGATCACAAAAACATGACAAGGTCATTGCTTTTGACCCTTCAAAATATTACTGAGAAGCTGTTTTCAGCTACGTATTTTGACAGCACATGAAATAGGTCCTGCCATAGATATATCTTTAGTCTCTAAAATAATGATATTTCACAATATACTGTGTATAATTTAGAATTTGTGTTTATTCTGGACTTGAATTTTCTGCTTTGAGGATAGCAGGTACATGTTTGGAATTACCCCCAGAACTGAAAATCTACTTTTTGGAATTATGTTAACATGGTGCCATTGATCATTAAAAATCTGAACTTTCCACTCTACTAGCATATGGAGAAAATTAGTGCCGAAGTTCTGTTGTTCCCAGAGGCTATGGCTTTCTGAGCTCAATAAAGTACTTTGATTTTTTTTTTTAATGGCTTGAAAACAGAGAGTTAAAAAAGAAAAGACTGTCTTTTGGCGTATCTCAGTCTCTGCTTTCTTCTGTTTTTTGAAAAATTATTGATGTTGTAAGGTCTCTTCATTTAGTATCATGAAAATAAAAAAAAAAGATTCAAAGTAAGTAATGATTCTGTTTTCTAATACTAGTTTGTAAATACTTCAGATATACAGCTTAATGCCTCTAAATACATTATCCTCATTCAACTTCAAAATTAAAATTTTTAAATTGGATCTGTCATTCTATACTGTGTTGCTATTTTAAAACCAAGCATTCAGTTTGAATAAAAAGTAATAATTGTTATAACATTTACAAATATCAAAATAGTAAAAATTTAGGGACAATGCATGACCTCATTTTGGCATTAAGGCATTTTAAAAATAACTTTTCTGACATCATCTACTCTGTTCCACTCCCTCCATTCTTTTTCTGTTTACAAGCATATTTAATTCTTTGAAATATATAACCGACTTAACCAACTGAATTGAAGCCTTAGCCACATTCATTTGTGAAATTTACTTCTATTTATGATAATTTATTTATTAATAGATGTTTTGTTCTGGCTTAGCTGACAAAATAGATGTTTTGTCAGGCTTAGCTGACATGATTAAAATATCCAAATTATGACTTTGTACATATTTCCAGTCTAATGTAGCTAATGTTTTAACTGCTTTCAAATACCCTATTTCTATAACCCTTGTTTCCACAGTAGGATTGTTTGCTTCACTTGCTTTTAACATTTAACCTCTCTGATTATTAACTAGGGAACCAGAAGAAATATGGTAATTATGTACTTGCTAAAATTTTCTTTGGAGAAATCACTTTGCGTAAATCTTTATGGTTGGTCAAAGTATAGGATACATGCTGTTGAGCCAAAGAATGGACAAAAATAATTGCCTGCTGTGCAAAATTTTGACTGTATAGCAATAATCCCTTAATTCAGATTGTCTTGATTTTTGTATCACTATAAATATGACGATCCCTTATTTTATATATTGTTTTAGATTTCAAAGTGTTATACACATAGTCTTTTTTAAACACCTTTAAAAGGTAGAGAAAGTGGTTTTTATTGTGCATGTTTAATGAATGAGAAAACCAAGGCCTAGGGAAGATAAATGGTATGACTAGTAATAGGATAAACCATGATCAGAATTCAGGTCTTCTCTTTTTTTTTTTTTTTTTTTTTGAGACAGAGTCTCACTCTGTTGCCCAGGCTAGAGTGCCATGGCATCAGTCTGGCTCACAGCAACCTCAGACTTCCTGGGCTCAAGCAATCTTTCTGCCTCAGCCTCCGGAGTAGCTGAGACTACAGGCATGAGCCACCATGCCCGGCTAAATTTTTCTATATATTTTTAGTTGGCCAATTAATTTCTTTCTATTTTTAGTAGAGACGGGGTCTCAATCTTGCTCAGGCTGGTTTTGAACTGCTGACTTCGAGCGATCCACCTGCTTCGGCCTCCCAGAGTGCTAGGATTACAGAATCCAATTACTTTTTTACTACACTTTCATTTATGAATTAAATGTTTCCCCCAATACTATTTGATCATGACAGTTTTAGACATAAGGACTATACTATTCCTACTTGATAGACCATGTAAATATGAATTAGATTCATTGGTTGAAGAAGCACATTAACACATATAACATATGATGTTTATTTATAATGGTCTCTAGTTTAAAATGTGCCTCAAGGATATGGTAAGGGTATAATGTCCTTTACTTTCAGAAAGCCTTATAATGAACCTTTTCCTTTAATGCAAGACTAGAAAGAGACCAGCATATTCAATTAGTAGGGAAATAGGAATAGGATTGGGATAGAGGCAGAATGTAAAGAGACAATGATGCCATTCTAAGAAAAAATAAAGGAAGTATGCATCAAAAAATAATTTGAACTCTTGGGGGAGTATGGAAAGGTTATTACATAAATAAAGTATTATCTCAAATGAATTTTGTGAGGATTACACTTATCTATCTCATTTCTGTGATATGTAGAATTCAGGTAATAGTCTGGCTGCAAATCAATGACCTTGCTATATTAAAGTGAGCTGAGTCCTAGCAATGCTACATATTTTATTTCCCTGTCTTACTTATAAAATCAAGATAATAATATTATACTTCCTTTTCCATGTAAAAAAAATAATTCTGAAGTTCAAATGAAATAGGATGTGCATGTACTTTGGAACATTCAAAGCGTCTTGGTGCAACATTAAACTTACGTGGTCTCTAAAAATCAGTCAAGAACGCGGTTTCATTACATTAGAGCCAGACTTTGTTAAAGTATTTCATAGGATATGTTATGACTTTTGCATGAAATGTAGAGAGATATTCTTAGGAAACTCCTGAGGAAAATTAGAAAGGTTAAATTTCTTATATTTAAGAGCTGGAAATATGTGGAATAAAGACTAGATTTTAATTATCCTAAAATACTGTTTTATAACCTGTGATAGATTCTGTTATGTACCTACTGTAATTAATATTGTTGTTGCCTGGATTAGTCATGCCAATGTTGATGTCAATCTCTTCCTGGCAAAAATGATCTAGATTATTTGATAATTTACCTATTAAGTACTGAAAGTATGGAATATAGTGCTGCTGTTTGGGTTGAAAAGAACTGAAAAGATTTAGTCTTACAGATTTGCTCATGTATCTCTTATGCAATCTACCTACAAAAGATAAAGACATATGTCCTCAAGATTGTCTCATTTAGGGACAATAATTGGTTATGTTCAACAACTATTGTGGTCATAGTGAGTGATTCCTAGTTCTTCCTTAAAAACTCTGTCTTTGGTCTGGTCTGGTGAAAATTATCCAATGCTTTGAATTAAAATACAAAATATTAATATGTAGATGAGCTCAGAATTGATGTAACTGCCGCTAGCTGGAATGAAGTGTCAAATCTAAGAACATATGATTAGCAACTATAAAACTGAGGGCCATATTTGAGTAAAATATAAAATAAATAGCAAGTGAGTAAATAAAAGTTACAATTTAGTAATCAGCATAAGCTTAATATAAGTCAGTAGTGGGCTACCATGTAAAACTAGTCAACTTCACCATGCATTAATTTTAGAAAAATGTATGTGATGAATTCATCTACACTGATCACTTGCCTAGGGTTTTGTGGACTGCTCTATTTGTCACACTTTCTAAATGCAATATCTTCAGAGGTGCAAAAGAAAATGATAAAAAAAAAAAAACTTGAAATC
Source organism: Lepilemur ruficaudatus (assembly GCA_963574885.1). Taxonomy (NCBI): domain Eukaryota; kingdom Metazoa; phylum Chordata; class Mammalia; order Primates; family Lepilemuridae; genus Lepilemur; species Lepilemur ruficaudatus. The sequence goes on from CAUYRT010098619.1 coordinate 14,929, forward strand.
AAGTTAGATTATACAACCATCAACAAAGTTAAGAGTGCTTATGATTCTTGGTTAGGAGTCCCAAAAGAAGATGACTTGAACCCAGTACATAATAACTCAAGGAGTCATTATAATCAATTGACTTGAGGACATATCTAACAATTACAGTGGTTTAGAGATGAAATGGGCTACCTCAAGAGGTAGTGAGTACTGCAAGTCCCCTCGTGTGCAGACTGGACAGATTAAACATTATTAGATGGCTGGCTAACAACCTTTCAACCCTATTGCATTTTCTTATTATTCTATTATATTGAATAGGAAAATTGATTATAGCAGAAATTGACAAGCTGTAGTTGACATACAGATTTAAGATGGTAGAGAATGAGACACGCCATTGTTGTTCTACAAACCTTTAAGTTTTGGCATCTTCTTGGGGATTGGATATAGAAAAGAGAAGAAAATAGACAAATATCTGTGCCCGCATAAGACGAATGTTGCAGGTCACACACAGGCCTTCAAAATTAGCCATTTAGCTGAAGGGGAAGAGTAATGGAATAGGTGAAATGATCTGTGGGATTAAAGTGTTGATATGATCATTTATTTGCAAACATTTATTTCTTTGCAAATTCAAAGCATATTTTGATCATTACCTTGAAACTGCTTCACTTGCTGATTTTCTACTTTCCTTCTGAGAGTTCTGTGATATTCATAAAGAAGGTAATAGTATAGTATAGTCAAAACTGAAGAAAGAAAAGATTACTCACAAACCTTCTTCTTCTTCTTCTTTTTTTTTTTTTTTTAATTATACGTTTTGGTTCTGGGAAAATGTGCTTCATGTTCAGTGAATCCCAAGCTTAGAAATTAGATCCTGCGGGGACAGTTTTAGGGACAGAAAACTTTAACAGTGAATATAGAGTGGACTCAATTTGCCAACGAGTAAAATTTTTCTGTCTAGGTTAGCACTTAAGATATATCAGGACTTTATACTGATTTGCTTACAGGGATAAGAAAAAGGGAATGTAAGAGTTATAAGCAGTGTAACATTACAGCATGTTCTTAAAATTACCAATCGTATTTATTAAATTAATAAAGAACAAAAATTAACTGTCTTTTTTTTACCCTTTCTTCTTCTTGACCAGGTAAAATTATTACACATCAAAATAAGTCTGGTTGACTAAGAACTATTTGATATTTAGAACTGAGAGTAATAAATGTTATATGCATAATTGATCATTCAGAAATTTGCCTAATGAAGAATATACTATGCTGTTTTATTTCTGAACTTTAGTCTTCATTATGCTGACATTTCATCATGTATTTAGTACATAATGGTAGGCTTAATTAGAGCTCACCAATATAAAAGGCCTTACAGACTCCAGTATAAATGAAAACATTCATTATTATTTAGTTATCATATTTCTTTTGCTGTTCTACTATAAATCATAGGCATATTACATTTTCTTTATTATCTTCTAATATGAAAATTATAAATTTTATAGTTACAATTACTAGTCTGTTGATACACAGGTTTAATCATCTTTTTGGTACTATGAATATTTTCATTTTAATTATAAATAGTTGATTATTAAATGCTATGTTGCATTCTTATTTCCAAGTACTATCAAATTTAGCATTCAAATATTCTAAACATGACAACAAAATCATATAAAGTATAGATATATGTGTGTATACACGTGTATGTGCACATATTTGTGTTTTCACTGAACCCATCTGTCCATTTGGCAGGAGGTTTTTCAACAGTTCATATGATTAGTTCAGATATTGGGCTTTCTTACATAAGGTGTAAGAAGGACCTTTCTCAGGAACATTTTTTCTAAAATACAGTTTTGCTTGAATCTAGTGGCCACTTTTAAATTTTTTTCATATCAGTTTGGTATGTCCAAATTTTATTATCACAAGCCATTTAGAGATTAGTGATTAACTACTTGAATAGTATGTGTTTATGTGAAGTACCTGCTGTTTTATGAGGTATAGCCACAAGTCCCATCTATCTAAAAGCAATGACTACAAATTTTATTTTTTCAAATTATATCTTTTATTTGAAAGAGCTTAAAGTAAGCCTATAATAATATATAAATAGCAATAAAATTTTGTTTTTGATTGTGCTTTATGCAAGCTCATAACTGGTAAATAATCTATTTGTTATTACTGCTTTAAAAACATATTCAGCAGAAAAGAAAAAAATTTTATTCATAGTCAAAATATCTGTGAAATATGTATTTATACTTGGCTGCAAAGGAATAAGTTATGTTTAATTATCTCAAAAATATCACTCTAATGAACATATGCAGTTTACATATAAATTAGTATATGGATCAACAAGTGTATTAATCTCAAAAGGTCCGCTCAATGGTCACTATTAGTGATTTTTCAAAATTACAATTCGTTTTAAGCTAACTACAAAATTATTCCTGGTTTTCCTATAATAGCTATGTCTCATAAAAAAAAACACTACTAAATAATACCTGTGAATATGGATGCAATTAAATATTAATCAATTTAACTTTTAGAATAATGCACCATCAATCTGCTCATCTCTCAAAATAATAGTACATTAAAATTGGATTATTCTAGTTAGGATTAAGCCAAAGTTTATGACTTCAGAGTTTTTTTGAATAAACCAAATACAATGTGATAGTAAGATGTTATTTCTATAATGACCCCTCAATATGGAAGTCTTCATTAAAACATTTAAAATATCAGATATAATGTAGGCCTGGTGTGGTGGCTCACACCTGTAATCCTAGCACTCTGGGAGGCCGAGGCGGGTGGATCGCTCAGTGTCAGGAGTTCGAAACCAGCCTGAGCAAGGGTGAGACCCCGTCTCTACTATAAATAGAAAGCAATCAATTGGCCAACTAAAAATATACATAAAAAATTAGCCGGGCATGGTGGCACATGCCTGTAGTCCCAGCTACTCGAGAGGCTGAGGCAGAAGGATTGCTTGAGCACAGGAGTTTGAGGTTGCTGTGAGCTAGGCTGACGCCACGGCACTCTACAGCCCAGGCAGCAGAGTGAGACTCTGTCCCCCCCCCCAAAAAAAAATCAGATACAATGAGAAAACAACACAAGTCTATTCTTTAGGAAAAAGTTCATGCATTGCCTGGGATTGACCGGACCAATATTGTTTTGATTTTCTTCAAATTTTTATTATTTTTTGCCTGTAAGCAATAATATTTATCCAGGTAATTACATTTTTTGAGTGAGAGAAAGAATATTAGAAAGTTGAAAGACAAACAGCATTAATGAGGTAATTAATACAGCATTATCATTGTTAATACATAGAGCACTAAATATATAACACAGTATAATTATTTAATAATAATTTATTAATAAATATATAACTACAAAGTGAATTGTTGCGGAGTCTTTAAATATAGCTGAATTATTTAAATCTGTGACATTTCTCATCTAAGTCTTTTTTTATTGGAGCAAATATACCTAATTTGAAAACAATAATGATATCTATTATTTGGTTAATGAGAATAAACCAAATATTTGTTAAACATTTTCCATGTTTTTATTGAAACACATTTTATTTATATGTACACTTCAGTGGTAAGAATATAGACATTGGGTTGTAACAGAATGGACCTGAAATGCCACAAGACAGTAATTTTGTTTGCTTTATTTAAGCACCCATGCCTTGGAAAGAGTAGATGGTTAAAAACTATTTTTAATGAACAAATATGAATTATGTCTTCAATAATTTCTACCTTTATAATCTTAAATTACTTAGTTTCTAAGCCTCAGTCTTCTAATTTATAAAATGAGGCCTCTGATGCCCACCTCATGGAGTTAGACTAAATGAAGTAAGGCCTGTGAGGAGCCCAGCACGGTGCTCAGTGCACTATAAATATTGAATAAATGGTAGCTATTATTATTTTACATTAATGACTTGAAGTAGGCTGTCTACCATTTGTTGATATATCAAGTCTTTAGTGTTCATAACAACCACTAAGGTGCATGTTTGCACCCTTTCTCAACCGGAGATAAATGAGACTCACTAACTTTGCTAGGCTTTTTGTGAAAATGGTAGCTTTGTCAAAGAGACAGAGTACTGCAGTGGTGAAGGCTACAGAAATACTTAAGAGTGTTTACTCTTTTAGTGTTTAGAGTGCTTCACAATCTTGTATTCTTAGTCCTGTTTAAAGTGTGGGCATAGAGTCCCATGCTTTTTTTTTTCCCTTAAAGTTTGGGCTGAAAAGATTTGGGATGAAGCAATAAATGGTGTACAGTTAAATAAAATATCATATTTGCTGCAATTTTTAAATGGAAATTACATACATTTAGTCTTATATTAAATGTAGTTTGTGTGAGAAATCTAACCTTCTATAGATTATTAAAATAGACAATTAAAAGACCCAAATGTTTTAACATCGAACATCTAAATACAGGAAAGTTCCCTTATTTTGAGAGATATCTTAACTTTATTTTTTAAAAATATGGGTTAAAACGAGAAAGATTTGCGTTGTAGTTAAGTATAATTCAGTGGGGGATGAGCTTTTTCTTGTTGTCCTTGAATGTAGCACAGGTCCCAAAGTGAGGACAATAGGTATTTGAGACCTGCACATCCTAAGAGCTTCTGGGAGGTGTGTGGAATAAAACTCCTGCAGGCTAATGGACAGAAGCCAAGAGCCTCCACCACCACATCCCCTCTAGATTGAAATAAGGCGAGAACTGGGAGAGATGGCTTTTTAGTGATTATAACACGCTGGAAGAAAAGCTGTTATCCTCTTCTCAAAGCTGGAAAGGGATCTCCTATGAGAAAGATGTGTAAAGATTGGAGATGAAGGTACAGAAAGTGCATTTCCCTGTTTTGATGTCTGCTTGGTCAGTAAATGGGCTGACAGAAAGAAAGCAGCAGTGAACCAACCTGTACACTCAGTGTCTGGTGAAATGAGGGTGTATGTGTGTCTCTCACTGGTTCGTTGGACATATTAGAAAGTTGCTGAGCATATGTCCATTGTGCTGGTACAAAAGAGGTCTGCCCACTGGATGAGAGCACCCCAGTACCATGAGTTACTGTCTGGAAAGAGGTGAAAGTTGTTGAATGGGAATCCAGTCTTCCACTGGAAGAAACTGTACGGTGCATTTCAGAAAAATGCCAGCATTTGGACACCACACTGATGGCTGGGTTTTCCAGCCTGCCATTGAAACCATAAAAGCAGCCACAGCTAACTGGTGGAGCACTGCAACTGACCAAGTCCAGGAAGGAAAACTTTGCCTTTTCCTCCTCTACTTCCTCACCTAATGCCCAGGAAGAAGCTGGGGAAAGGGGAAAAGGAGGTCTGTACATCAAATCCCAGCCTGGTTTTGTAAAGTCCCCCGTACCTGCAAGATTACAATTAAGGCCCTAACTTGTGCTGGATAAGTAGCAGAGAAGACATTTAGAGTGGCTGAAAAACTGTAAGCTTGGGCCAACGTATTTTTATAAGAGAGCTTTACTAAATGTGATGGTTGATTCAGTATAGTCTAGACTGGGAAAATTATTAGAAGAACTAAAGCCAATCATATTTGTTTCTTACGTTTAGATTCTTTAATAATCAGAATGCTTTTGGGGAGACAACTGGTACTCTTGAAAGAATGTAGATAGCCTTTGAATGGGATGTATACTACTTCATTCAAATGGAAGTGTACTACTTCATTCAGATTCAAGTTCCATCATATACCAGGGACCATGAGCATATTATCTAACATCTGCAACCCTCTGTATCCTTATTGGTAAAAATGGATTAATAATAGCAATTTTCTTTAAGATCAAGGAAACTTATATATATATGTGTGTGTGTGTATATACATATAATGTATCAAGCTACTATAACAGAATATAACATATATTAGTAAATATCAGGGTTTTTTTTCCCAATGTTATCAGAAAGGATTATTCAGAAAGTTAATTGGAGAGGTATTCTTTTAAAAAATTCATCTTGTGACAATGTAGGTAAATATGAAAAGTATTTCAACAGCAATTTAAGGGTATTTTCCTACTTATACTCTTAGTAGGCTCGTGTACCCATTTTAACGTGAGAAGCTTTTTTTTTTTAATTTTTAATTTTTTAATGTCAGATAAAATGTGGCGATAGTTTTGGTGAACGTGTCTTACCTCTCCTGACAATTAGCAGATCATATCGCTTAGTCCTGTTTACAGTCTATCAGTAAGTTCCTGGTGAATTTTAGCATCTAAAATACTTTTATGAATTTATTCTATGTATTTTGTCTGGGAAAAGAGTGTTCAGAGAGTAGCTATTTTTAACGTAATGTACACATAGGTTATGAATTTCAGTATTGCCACATAATCCTAACATGGCTAGTACCCATGTTCACTGGGGTGTGGGGTGTGTGCATATATAAATGGTATATGTACATGGCATACATCTGTGAGATATATATAGGATAGATATATTATATATATGGTGTATATATAGAGGCACACACATATACCAGGTTCATTGGATTCATAATAAGTAAAACATTATATATTACATATGCATACATAATTTAAATATATGCTATATATGTTATAGGTATTATACATAAATTTGCTTTAACATTTTAACAAGTGACAAGTTTTTTTTTCTTGTATTTTATTTTTTATTTCAGAATATTATGGGGATACAAACACTTTAGTTACATATGTTGCTTTTGCACTGCCTGAGTCAGAGCTGCAAGTGTGCCTATCCCCCAGAAAGTGCGCCACATACCCATTAGGTGTTAGTTTACCCAACCCTTCCTTTCCCGCACCTGCCCAATACCCAGTGAATGTGACTTCCATATGTGCACGTAAGTGTTGATTGATTAGTACAAATTTAATGGTGAGTATATGTGGTGCTTGATTTTCCATTCTTGTGGTACTTCACTTTGAAGAATGGGCTCCAGCTCCATCTAGGATAATACAAGAAGTAGTTCACCATTTTTTATGACTGAGTAGAACTCCATGGTGTGTGTGTGTGTGTTTGTGTGTGTATACACCACATTTTATTAATCCACTCATGTATTGATGGGCACTTCGGTTGTTTCCACATCTTTGCAATTGTGAATTGTGCTGCTATAAACATTCGAGTGCAAATGTCTTTATTATAGAATCTCTTTTATTTTCCTTTGGGTAAATACCCAGTAGTGGGATTGCTGGATCAAATCATAATTGTACTTTTAGTTCTTTGAGGTATCTCCATATTACTTTCCATACAGGTTATACTAATTTACAGTCCCACCAGCAGTGTATGAGTGTTCCTATCTCTCCATATGCATGGCAACATTTGTTGTTTTGTGACTTGTTGATAAAAGCCATTCTCATTAGAGTTAAGTAATATCTCATATCTCATTGTGGTTTTGATTTGTATTTCCCTGATGATTAGAATGTGAAGCAATTTTTCATGTGTTTCTTGGCCATTAGTCTGTCTTCTTTTGAAAAGCTTCTGTTCATGTCCTTTGCCCACTTTTTAATGTGGCTGTTTTTTTGTTGTTATTTTCATGAGTTCTGTATAGATTCCAGTTATCAGTCCTTTATCAAATGTGTAGCATGCAAATATTTTCTCTCATTCTGTTGGTTGTCTGTTCCCTCTAATAATAGTTTTCTTGGCTGTGCAGAAGCTTTTTAATTTGATCAGGTCCCATTTATTTATTTTTGTTGTTGCTGTGATTGGTTTTAGGGTCTTTTTCATAAATTCTTTGCCTAGGCCGATGTCTGTAAGAGTTTTTCCAACATTTTTTTCTAGAAGTGACAAATTTTTAAACATGATTTAAATAGTAGAACAAGGCTAAACAAAGAAAACGTTTCAGACATTATTTCAGATTGTCAGCCTGAGTGCCCATAACGTCACTTCATTGGGAAACCCAGGTAATTTTAAAGGTGGTATACTGAGGTCTGATTGTTGCAGAAGATGTGTATACTGTTGTTTAGGTCTAAGCAGAGGATATAGTCACCAAGAGGGGAATGGAATTAGGCTGTCCAAAGCAATGTAATAAGGAATAATGAAATGAAATTAACTCAGGACAATTTCAGCTGACTAGAAAGAAAAAATAGTCCTCTGAGATCTTATTATCTTCTGACATATTTTCACATGGGAAATAGTGAAAATGCCAAGAATCCAAGAATTGGATAATTTAAAATTGGCCTGACCACCTAGTGAAGAATTTTAATTGCAAGAACCTGTCCTAAAACAGGTTTTCAAAGGCCTACTTAGGAAAAAAAAAGATTGATCTGTATGTGTATGTGTGAGTATATGTATGTGTGTTTATGTATAATTTATTGTACTGTATACATGTTTATATGAATTCACACATATAATTTTTTTACAGGGAAATTCTACAAATAAGGGAGTTTTCTAGAAATTCTTTTGGATGCTGGTGATGGCAAACTTTTCATTTGTTTTATTAAGATAGAATTCACATATGATACAATCCACTCCTTCAAAGTGTACAGTTTAATGTATTTTTAGTATATTCACAGAATATGCAACCATCACGATAATAAAATTTGGAACATTTTTGTATCCCTTAAAAGAAATCCCTTCTCTTTCCATCTCCCATACCCTAAACAATTACTACTTTCTCTCTCTATTCCTTTGTTTATTCTGGATATTTCATATAAATAGAATCATGCAATATGTGATCTTTTGTGACTGATTTTTTTCAGTTGTATATTTTCAAGGTTCATCTGTGTTGTAGCATGTATCAGTACGTCATTTCTTTTAAAGGCTGAATAATTTTGCATTATATGAATATACTGCAACTTTTATCATCAGTTGATGGATGTTTGGGTCATTTCCACTTTTCAGTTATCATAAATAATGCTGTTATAACCATTCATATGCAAGTTTTTGTGTGGACAGTGCTTTGCTATTTGGTATTTGCATTTTTGTTATATATATAAGTATAGTATATATAATCTTATACAATATAAAATTTTATATATTCTGTACATTGAACTGTGAAGGTCCTTTTTTTTGGTATCCTTGAAGGAATTGAAATGAACTATAATGCATATTCAGACTTTTAAAAATACTTTTAAAATATCAGAGCCAGTACTTTTCTTGTCATCTTCTATTATCATTAGTATTTTTTCTTAGGCTGATCTAAGAATAAATTAACCGTTGGGTTTATAGGGAAGGGGAAGATGTTTGCATATCAACCCTTTACACATTCCATCAGTTTTCATTTTTATAGCACTTTCACCCATGTCCTAGGGCACAAATGGTCATTTCATTTTACTGGTAAATAAAACTGTAATGCGGAGTCGCTTATGAGTGCTCAAGGCCATGTGCTTTATAAGGGACAGAACTTCCATGCAATTCATTTGTCTGATTCTTGAGTTCAGTGTATCTAGGTTCTCATCTCAACTTTGTCACTTAGGTGTCTATGACTTTACTGAAATACTTAACCTTTCTAAGAATTATTTTTCTTGTCCGACTATGGTATTGATATCTATGTATCTATGGTATTGATACTTACCTCATATAAGGTTATTGTTTGGTGTAAATGGAACAAGTTATGGAGAACTTTGTAAATTTTATGTGCATAATAAGGCCCAGTAGTTGTTAGTGGTTTCAGTGTCAGTAGCACCAGAAGTAATAGTAGTAGTAATAATAACTGGAACTAAAACTTTGGTTTTATAATAACTAAGCCAGATTTTTTTTTTTTTTGGGATGCCAGACAACATTTATGTAATTGGCTTGCCATTTGGCTATTTTTGGCCCCTGACTGTGTCTAATTTCACACATACCCTTTGGCCAAAAATAATCCAAATGCCAACATTTATTCACATATATGAAATCACACATATCCGTATGCACATTGAGTGGCCAAAAATAAGTACCCAACTAAATGGCAAGCCATATATCCAGAAAAGTTTATACACATACACACAACTAAAATATCAATTCATGTAACACTTCTCATTTTTAAGGCACCTTCTAAAGGTTGATGTTCTCACTGTACCCAGGGAGCAGCAGCACATGAGTCAGTGGTCTAATTCGTCTCAGTGCCTAGATATAAACAATTTGGGAAGCTGAAACTATCAGAGCCAATAGCTACACTTGAATTAGAAGGTAGTCTTTTGTATCTCTTAGCTCTTTTTTTATATATCTTACATACACATATGCATATATTTCTTATATTTTTGTTTTAAATTAATGTGTTTTTATTAAAGGAAATTTGAAAAAAATAAGAAGGAGAAAGTGTTGTGGATATGCCATCACTCAAAACCAACTTGTTTATTTTCTTTCAAATTTTAACTTCACATAATTGTATTATATCACCTCTGCAATTTTGAGTGCTGCTTTTAAAAATTAACTTTATAGCATCAGCATTTTATGTTATTGTGATCTTTACTAACTTAAGGTTAAAAAATTATTTTTGGAAGTTGTTCTCTCATGGTGGATTTTCTGTATGTGGTTTTAGGTTCACAGTAGTGGCATTTGGGTCAAAAGATCCCAAAAGCATAACCCATAACTAGAAATTTAGAGAGTTGTGAAAAACATACTTTGTGCAATATTTCACACAGTGTTAGCTTTAAACTTTTTTCTCAGATGTAGATTTTTTCTAATTCTGTGGAATTTAGCATTGTTTTTCCTAAAAAAACTCACATAATCACTGCTACTAGGATTAAGATAGCCTAATTTCATATGATAAAACCGTTGAATAGTTTTCACCTCTAAGGAAATAAAAAAGAAGAGAACTATTGATTTTTGTAGCTATTTCTTTGAAATGTCATTTTGAAAATATAAAGCATGTGCTGTAACACAAATAATAGAGCATATATCTGCTCTTTTCTTTCATCCAAAAAGCTGAGACATACAGAGTTAATCTTTCCATCCTAAGAATATAGACTTGTACAACATTGTGATAACTCTTCTCAATCAGAAGTGGATTCTCTCTGATGTCTAGGGTAGGACTGTATGCATAATTATTCATCTGCACCAATATACAGTATACAAAGACCAAATCAAGAATTAACCTACCCTGGAAAACTCAGTATATAGAGATATCAGTTACAAATATAATTTCAATATTAGATTTATGCTAAAAAGAGGAAATATTGACCAATGTGAAAGTACTTGAACCCTTCAAACATGGATCTTTGTACAAAAATAAGGTTCGGTAATAACAGAAGACACATTCAAGAATATAAAGACCCATGTCACAAACCGTAGAGATGGTTTGATTGTTGATTTTTCAGAGTTTGTGTTTTCTACACTAAGTTGTAAAGGAAAAGTTAGACCAATTTAACTTGCTGCTGTTACTTTTGTAAAAGTTGAGGAAAATAGCTATTCCTCTTTGACTTCAGTGTAAGGATACCGAGTTTTCAATCTTTGACCCCAAGAACTCAATTAGGACTTTAATTCAGTTATCAGAAGGCCTGGCAATAGGTTTGTTAGCTCTTCACCTGCACCACAACCTTAGTTCTTCAGGCTCTTCCCACTTTAGCTGTAATACTCTCTCAGCTTCAGGAGATCTTTCTTACCATTTTCGGGGATGCCCTCTCTGGGACCTTCAATTCCTTTTCCCATTGACATCCAGCCATTTTTAATTTTCTGGCCTGTGTCCTTTTCACTGTTTACTTTTTCCAATATACTCCCAAGTTGTTTAGTGTTGCTGTAGAGTTATTTAAAAAGTCACAAACAAACAACTGAAAAATAACCCATGGTGATCAGTTCACTTAAAATCCATGCATTTTCACATCCTGTGAATTTTCGACTCATTTCCTTGCAACCAAAGATGTTGTATTTTGTTTTACCATCAAGGTTGAAGCTATTCGGCTTACCTCACCTAAATCTTTACCCATACCCACCTACCATTACATATGCTTCAGCTATTTAACAAATCTTTATATTCATCTATCAACTCCTTCTGAATATGTTTCTTTAGCCCAGAAATATGTTAATTATGTTATAAATTTGAGACAGTATAATAAAGTCACCAATGGTCCCAGAAAAGAGGCTTAAGTTACATAGCTTTAGTGCCCCGTCTTGCCTCTCAAAACCCACATTTGTCATTACTGCTCAAGTTCAATACCAAGTTACTTTTGAATTCTTCCTGTACACTACTCATTTATAACTAATCTTTCCTCCCTCTCCTCCCATTTACCGTAGCCCCTTGTTTGTCTGGGTGTCTGTTATGGTACACCAATGCATTATGGTAGACATGGTAGCTGCATATGAGCATGTTTTCCCCTTTAATTTATGATATCTTCATCCTGGAAAAAGAGGAGGTATATAGTACCTTGTACAGAGAAGATGTTCAATAACTATGTATTGAATAAAAATAGACTTAATGGGCTTAGAAATCACGGGTGGGAAAAAATATAGTCTGAGAAAAAAACTTTTGAACATAGGTGATGAAGAGGAGAAGTACAAAACCAATGGACTAAGAAATGTGTGATGCCAGCCACATTAATGAGCCACTTTGGAAGCAATTCCTCTTGCCTTACTCAAGCCTTTAGCTGTCGACAGCCATGGTCAAAATATCACTGCAATCTAATGAGACCCGGAGCTGGAAATGCTTGGTAGGCACTCCTGAATTACTGACCCACAGAAACAATGAGGATAATGCATGCGTATTGTTGTTTTAAGCCACTTAGTTTTGTAGTAATTTATTACACAGCAGTAGATAGCAAGTACACCTTCCTTTCATAATGAAACCAGTTCACTGAGACATGGTGTATCTTCTGTGAACTCTGAAGATGAAAATTGTGAGAAGAGAGAATTCAATGAATAATTTTAGAACAATCCTAAATACAAGATTGTCACTAGTGTTACATGGATTTAAAGCTCCACTGAATCTTTGTTCTTTCACTTGATGTGATATTTACACATAAGTACACAGTTAGAACATTTTCCACTCAATTCTAACAATACCATTGCCTCTATCCCTTGTCTTTTAGACAAGGTTGACCACCAGAGATTCTAGTTTAATGGGTTGAGGTAAGGTCCTAGTGTCAATGTTTTGGAGAACTCCAAGTTCATTCTACTGTGTAGCCAAGGTTGAGAATCACTAAACTACTTTGTGAATTTTATGCTCCCCATTAGATTCTAATTATTGTGAAGCAAAGGGCATGATTTTTATCTTTTTGCATAGGATTTAGCACAGTGCTTTGGATAGAGTATGAATCAAATATCTGTTTACTGATTTCGTACAGCATAATACATCTTGAGAACAATATCTTAAAGGACAATAAATACTAGCCTCAGAAATGAGTCAGTGGGCATTGGCAGCAGGAGTAAAACCAGAGAACACCTAGTGAAATAGAGGACCAGGGAGGAAAAGGGGAGGCTTTTGAAAAGTAGTTAGTAAACCGTCAGTTTTTAGGCAGTGAATTCTTATTTAGTGTGGACTGATAAAAAGAAAAATAAAAATGAGCAAAAGAAAATGCAGAGAAAAAAGAGGAAGAAGAGAGAAGAGGAAGAGAGCATTGCTAACCTAATACAATTTTCATTATCTCCAGAAAGTGCTTAGGAATAATTTTAAATTTAGTGTTCTAAAATTGTTCTTACTTTTGAAAACTTGATAACACCAAGATCCTATTTTGCTCGTTGTATCTCGGTTATATTTATTTCTTGCAGAAATGGTCTAGAGGAAATCAAATGATAGTGTTCCAGATTGCAACAAACCTTTGATATGTTGGATGCTTTTGACATTAATGTTAGCTAGTGGGGAAAAAAGCTATGAGATTTGTAGGAGGGTTATACCGATGAGAGCCTGTGCAGATTTCGCCATTTGTACTGAGTGAACTGCGCGTTGGTATCTGCAGGCTTGTCACAATTCTTACCAAAACATTGATTACTTTATGTTATTGTTAGAAAAGTTCCAACTCACAACTATGGTTTTCTCTTCTCTGTTTTAGGTCAAGACTAGTGTCTCTGAAAAAAATATTAATATCTTAGAAAACTGTATTTCATAAAAGAAGATGAATGAGTCAGATTCATTAACTCACAGACAGAAGATAAAACATTTAATGCAGCAGCAGTGATGCTAGGTTTACAGGCAGTTATCATAGCTAAAATTATGGGTTCATCTAGATTCCCATGAAATAAGTCTAGTAGGCAGAAAATTCTATGATATACATTTATGCACTACTAAGTATTGCAGAAAGCTTTTGGTAGGTACTGTTTATTGATGCGTATTTCCATTATTAAATCAAAATATTTAGAACAATAGGTAATGAGTAGATTGTCATTCATAAACTATAGAGTAATAAAAATGAAAAATAAAGAGATTATTAGCTGCATCCAGCAGTACAGTAACTGCCGCCTAATGAGTTCTTCTCTCGCTACTCTCTTATTGCAGACATTGTGAATCATAATAGAAAGCTGGAGGAATATTAGAAAAATTTGTCCAGAAACACTAATAAAATTACAATATTCTAAATGTCTGATTTTCTAGGATGAATTTTCCACTTTTGTTTTATGAAATTTTCCAGACAAAAGAAAATAAGTTATATTTAATGCAGTCTCTCAGGGAGAAATGTGTCTCCTTTTTGGGAAAAGACGAGTGGGCCATCTTGTATCATTCATTTAGTTAATGTGCTTGTTTCTATACCTCAAAGTGATATCATGAATTATAAAATTGTGATTGCATGTTCTCTTGCCATTCTTAGAAATAATTCATGGACAAATCCTTCATTACAATAACTTTCAGAGTTTGGTTTCTATCAGGATATTTAAGTAATGATGCTAATATATTCATTATTCACTTGTTGATATCAGAGTGTGTGTGTGTGTGAGAGAGACAGAGAGAGAGAGAGAGATATTACGAAGGTACACATGCACTTACTATTGTATTTATTTCCTTGAGTAAACCACAATCCTTTAACATTTTCAAATGCAAGTTACATTGGAGGGGGGGGTGTCCAAAAAGGGTATATTTCTCTGGGAGGTAACTAAATTGAAATAAATCTAGCTTCAAAATATGATTTCTAAAATGCTAGTTTAAAAAGAAGTCTTTGCAGAAATCTTTGGAGTGGGAAGTCATTAAAATGAAAGCTGGAGCCAGTAATGGATATGTGAACCTTTGGATTCAATCTCTTCAAACATATTTTTGACTAGAAGAAATTTGTTTTCATTTAATCCAACTAAAGAGAAATAAATAAATTTATTCTCTCAATATATTTCTTTGAGAATTAGTGCATCCTGATGACAGGTGCTAATTGGAAGCTCTCTGAACCATTTCCAGAGCAGCACAGAAATGAGTGATTGTTCCATTCAGTGGGGTCCTCAGCTCTGGGCATTCTTGGCTCTTTGTTCTGATAAACCAGCACACAGCCATGCTATGCGTGGACAGCCCTGGGGAGTGTCAGCCATGCTGTGCACCTTGTAGCTCTGGAGACAAAAGTAGGCCTTTCTTATTTGGAGATATAACTGTGCTCTAAAACTTAATTAATAAATTAAATAAATACTGACAGCCAATCACTTATCCAAGCGGAGCTTCTTCAGAAGAAATTTCCAAAGCACATGAGGTCGTGCAAAATTCAAACCCCTGGGACCTCATATGAAACAAATATTTTAGCGTGATCCATAATGAGGGATAATCTAGATTTTTTGATCATTGTATCTTAATGATGTCCTGAATAATAAAGAGGTGCTTCTTTGGTGTCTTCAGCTGTCAGTGTGATAGTTCTGCTTGAAGCTCGGGAGCAAAACAAGCACGTTAAAAATTTGCATGTATGTGTATTTTTCAAAAATCATTGAGCTGCCTATAGAAACCATAGTAATTTTTAAAGAACTATATTTCTTCAATTGCATCATAGGCACTCAAGAGATTGGGAAAAAAATCACAAGGTATAATTGATTTTGGAAAATGCAAAGGAGGCTTTGGGAAGATTTATGTTGTTATAGGGATGATTCTAGAGTGAAATATTAGAGCAGTCTTACTCTCCTACATGGGATCCTGGCTAGCTGTATCATCTTGGACGAGTCACTTTCCTCTCAGGGCCTCATCCTATGAAATGAGTGTACTGAATTAAATGATCTCAATGATCCTTTCTTTTCCTGACAATCCAACACTCCATATGAATGAGTGTGCCAGCTCCTAGGTTCTTTCTTATTTTGAGCCTTCATAAAATCCCTAGGAAGCCTAAAGCTACAGCATTTAAATTGCTACTTGGTGATGGCAATGACCCACAGATGATCCGAAGGCTTGGAGGTTTGAATGTGTCCTTAAGGATGCAAGTGGATAGTCACATAGCAAAGGTAGGAAATTAACCATAGAATAAAGAGGAAGAAGTTGTCTTTAGACTTACAGTCCAGCTAATTAAACTATGGAAAGACAAGAGGCTTGGCTTTACAACCATTGGAAATTCTTTTTACTTTTGAAAAGTGGCGAATGTGTGGAAATATTAACTTTTTGACTTCACTTTCAATAGGCATTTAAAATATGTTCATTCTCTTATGTTGTAGTCCAGTCCTTAATGAGAGGCTTCGTAGATGTCAAGCAGCTGTGAGAGCAGCGTGTCTCGTTATTTATTGATGAAAATCTCAGAAGAGAATTGTGCCTGGAATAAAGAAGTAGCTCAGTGTCTGTGCTGGATGGGAGAAAATATGCAAGAGTGAAAAAAGCTTACAAGAGAGAATTAGGATACTGCTTATCATGGGCATCATCTTTAGAAGGAAGTCATTAAGGATAAAAATGTGAAATTTGGAGATTAATGAAAAAGTAAAACTTTTTAAAGCAAAATGTCAGAAAAATAATAGGATAAAGGAGGAAAGTTGCATTACTTCAGTCTCTGTTACAGACATCAAAAGCATCATTACATTTCTAGTAGATTAAAAGATGACTCGTGCTGTGTGTGTGGGTGGCGGTGTGTAATCCCAGGTACTCAGGAAGCTGAAGTGGAAGATTGCTTGAGTCCAGCAGTTCAAGGCTGTAGTGTGCTATGATCAAGCTTATGAAAGGCCACTATACTCCAGCCTGGGCAACATAGCCAGACCCTGTCTCAATAAATAAACAAACAAACAAACTCATTCATCAACTTTTTGAGCTGAACATTTTAGAACAAGTCCCGAAAAACTACCTGATTTAAGTGTCCGTGATAAACTGATGTGTTAATGGCCAGGTAAGAATGAGTCTTAGACCCTGAGGTTCCATTCAAGTGTCCACCATGCTTTCAACCTCTTTCCCAGGCAACAAAATAAGGTGGAATGATATTTATACTATTATGTTTCTCAGGAAACAAAGATTGGGCCCTTGAACTCAAGGATTCTTTCCCTTTGAAATCATGTTCATCAAGTGGACTACAATTTTCTGAGAAAAAGTTTACTAGGAGACTCTATACATGTTACTACAACATTTAATAAAGCAAATTTATATTGGAGGAATATAGAAATGTTTTCTGTATGTATGGAATATATTGATATATCTATAACTGTATATTTACCCATATTCTACTATACATTATCTTGTGTCACTTCTGTATTGATTGCATTGACATTACATGCATTTGTATTCCTTGCTGACAAGGATGTGCATGGTTGAAAGAAAACATGGACATTATTTCGTGTAGAGAATCACAAATGTGACTAGCACATTAGATGATAATCAAAACTTAACTAAAATTTTACAGGATGTATGTTCTTTGCCATACCACTTTTGATGGCATTTAGGGAACTTCTCTAGGATTCTAATAAGTAATAATGTTTGAGCATCGTAGAACAAGAGCATCTTAAGGCATTTCTCAGCTATAGATATTAGAACTCCCTGAATGACTTCAGGAAACGAGCCGATTACAAACATAGATATAGTAGGAAAGAACGTCTGAAGGATTAACTATAGACAGTATCACTAATATTACATTCTACCGCCATATTTCTTTCTTCTCACTTTACAATCAGAATGGAAACTATGTTAATATTATATTTCCAATTATTAATATTATTAGTTGTCCCAACAGTAAGAGCAAGTTGGATCATTGTGCGATTTCATTAACCGGTAACATTTCTGTTTCTTCTAAACACAGTTGCCCAGGCACAGTTATTTCCAGTCTGTAAAACAAGATAAGAAGCAATTATGGAAGTGCCTGGCTCGGGAAAAGGGAAGGGGGTGAGAATCAAAAGCAAAGCCAGTAGAGAAGTCTGTCTTTGTAAGATTATTTTTTTTTCTATGATGTATAGACTTATTATATTTTAAAGAGTCTATTGCTTCTCACTATCAAAATAGAGAACTACTATTTTGTAACATTATAAATATGCACAATAATAGCCCATTAGCCTATAAATACATCAAAGTTTAGCACAAAATGCAAAATCACCATTGAAACACTGCAGTTTGTTACATTACAAGCAGTCAAAGATCATGCATAATGCAACGGGAAAACAGGGAGCAGTGGGATCACACACAATATTTAAACTTGATCCAACGGACGTGAAGAATTGATCTTTGAAGTGAGCTCTGATGAGGTTTGGCTAGGCCCAAGCAGCTTCTCCAGGGGAATGTGTCTGGTTCTCATCTTGCATCCTCTGCATATTTATAGGATATAGAATAAGCATGATTTAAATTATGCATGGACCAGAGAAGAGCTACTGGCCGAACTTCAGGCCAGGATGTATTTGCGGTTTTAACTGTTCAGGTGAAAAAGACTTCCACTGATTATCTAGTTGCTCTCTCAATGGACACAAAAAATGGCTCTGTGTAAACTCTCATCTGCAGAGCCATAATAATTTGATGATCCTTTTGTTCTCCCCAAAGATGGCTTCAAATTGATCATACAGTGAAGTTTTATAGCTTTCACTCTGTCAGTTAAAGGTTATTTTTAGGCAGTGTAAAAATACTTAACAGTTACCTGTTCTTTAGTGAGCAGAGAGAGGAATATGGCACATCACTCAGACAAATCTCTTTGAATTGGCCCAGTCCATGCATGTTCCGTCAGGTAACCATTATTAAATGAATGCCTGATTTATCATGAATTTTTGCATGAATATCTAAGAAAGCTCATTGTTATGGAAATCGTATAGTTAAATTTCCAAATGAGTTAGGTAAAACCCAGAGAAGTTAAGTAACTTATCCAAGGTCTAGAGCAGAAATGTGATGCAACTTCAAGCCTTTAGACTTCCAGACATTGTCTTTTATTGGAAAATGTCACATCTTGAGAGTACTAGTATCTATATATCAATTGTGGCAGCTCATATTTTAAAGTTGGAGAATGGGAGGGATCAACAAGTTGAATTATGTTTTTGAACTTTTAAATATAGTTCAAAGCAATTTGTAGATTACCTTTTGCATAGGGGTGGCTAGAAATTATGAATTTGTACTCTTTGATTTGTATATGCTATTTAGCCTCTAGGATTAGCTCGTTATATGGTAAAGTGATGCTTAAAGCATTGAGAGAATGCCCATGCAAGATAGCTGGAGTCTTCCATGAACTGCTGGAAAACTAGTGAAATACCACAGCTCTCAAGCCAAGCTGTGGGTTATTAACACAGGCATGGGTAAGTTTGAAAATAGGGAAAGCATTGGAGACACAAAATGCAGTTGAATATTATTCCCAAAGCAGATCATATTCTAAAAAATTTCTGTAATAATCATTCTACCATATGTAATCAGAGCCAGACTACCTGGGTCTAAGTTGCAGTTCCCCCATCTGCTGAGCGTGTGACCTGGGGCAAGCCAGTTAAATTGGTGAGCAAGTCACTTAATTCATAGGGTTGTAGTTAAGACAAAAGAGTCAAAGTACTTAACAGATAGGTAGTAATTACTACTATGTAAGTGTAGTAATAATAGTAGTAGTGGTATTATCAACAGGGTAGGATACACATTTGTTTTCTAGAAGTCATCTATACAACCGTACTGAAATTTCTCTGCTTTTTTTTCCAAATAAAAAAGAATATGGGCCTAGTGCAGCGGCTCATGCCTGTAATCCAAGCACTCTGGGATGCAGAGGCGGGAGGATTGCTCAAGGTCAGAAGTTTGAAACCAGCTTGAGCAAGAGCAAGACCCCCGTCTCTACTAAAAATAGAAATTAATTGGCCAACTAAAAAAATATATATATATATATATATATAAAAAATTAGCTGGGCATGGTGGCACATGCCTGTAGTCCCAGCTACTTGGGAGGCTGAGGCAGAAGGATTGCTTGAGCCCGGGAGTTTGAGGTTGTTGTGAGCTAGGGTGATGCCACGGCACT
>CAUYRT010098621.1:0-33977 GCA_963574885.1 Lepilemur ruficaudatus
AAATACATGTAAAAAATTAGCCGGGCATGGTGGCGCATGCCTATAGTCCCAGCTACTCGGGAGGCTGAGGCAGAAGGATCGCTTCAGCCCAGGAGTTTGAGGTTGCTGTGAGCTAGGCTGATGCCACGGCACTCTACAGCCCAGGCAACAGAGTGAGACTCTGTCTCAAAAAAAAAAAAAAAAAAAGCTTTTCATTGGAGAACAAAGAGTGTACGAGCCATACTCTTACAGTAAAATGAAATCTTTGCAACGTGAACATGCCTGCTTAAAATCAGTATCAAGATCAATAAATAGTACATTACCAGCACCCTAAAACTTCCTCTGGTACCCCTGTGCAAACAGTACTGTACCCTCAAAACTTAACTATTATTATCACATATATTCCCGTAGATAAATTTTGGCTATTTTTGACCTTTGTATACAAATAGGATCGTATTCTTTTGAGAGCCTATTCTTTTATGTATGTCTTATTTCATTCAATACATGTTTGTGAGATTCACCCATGTACAGCAGTAGCTGGTTCATTCTTATAACTGTGTAGCTTTCCATTGGATTATTACATCACAATTTATTTGTATATTTTATTGGTAATGGACATGAGTTATTTCCAGTTTGGGCTATTTCAACTGTCTATAAACATTCTCATACTTTTTAATACGTGTACAAATATATTTGTATTAAAAAACTATCTAGAGAACTGTACTTGTCCCTGAAATAAGTTCCTATGTTTTATGTTGTGCTCTGGTAGACATTGCCAAACAGTATTCTGACCTGACAGCATTAACTGTATTAATTTGCATGACCAACAACAGAGAATTTCAGTTGTTCTACATCCACACCAACACTTGGTTTGCCCAGCTTTTTCTTAAAATTTTAATATTGTATTTTCTGTTGCTGCATAACAAATTAACACAGACTTAGAAGCCTAAAACAACACCCATTTATTTTCTCACAGTTGTGTAGATCAGCAGTCCACGTGGGCTCAATTGGGTTCTCTGATTAGGGTCTTACATCCTAATCAGGCCAACATCAATATGTCAGTCCGACCAGGCTCTCATCTAGTGCCTCTGTGCGAAGAATCCACTTCTAAACCTATTCAGGGTGTTAGCAGAATTTACTTCCTTCCAGCAGTAGGACTCAAGTCTGCTTTACTGTGCTGGTTGTTTTCTGGGGACCACTGTGAGCTCCCAGGGACATGGCTCACCCATCTCAGCCATGGAGAACATCCCTCACATCGAAGCCCTCTCATGCTTTAAATCTCTCTGATTTTTTTTTTCTGCTACCAATTAGGAAAACAAACAAACAAACAAACAAATCCTCCCTGCTTTTAAAGGGCTCGTACGATTAGGTTAGGGACACCTGGATTATCTCCTTTTCGATTAACTCAAAAATCAGCTGATTGCTAACCTTAATTACATATGCAAAATCCCTTTTGCCACCTAATGTAACATAATCACAGTAGTGATGTCCTATCATCCTCCCAGTAAAGGGACTTAAACAATCGCTGTAGTTATATGTCACCTTAGAATTTTGCCTACCACAGCCATCCCTTTAAGTGTATAGTGGTATGGCATTGTAGCTTTAATTGATATACTCTTGATAACTAATAAAATCAAATACGTACAGTATATTTTCAGTGTACAATTGAACTGAATATACATGAAAGTTGATATTCACTGAATGATTAAGAATTAAATGTTCATAATTATTTGAAGAACTAAGGGGTGGGGGGCAACAAATTAACCTCTTCTCCAGTGCAGAAAGAGGCAAATAATAAAGAGGAGAGCATACATTAATAAAACAGAAGACAAAGATACAAGAGGGCACACAAATCAGCCAAAAAGTGTAGGGCCATGGTCTCAAAGAGAAAGCGGTATCAGATACAAACCCAGTGTTTTTCAGTTCTCCCCTTAAAATATTTACTGAATTATTAATCTGGTCAAGGCTAGAGTCTAAGATACAAAATAAATGGCCACTAAAAGCAGAGCTGAATCTAAAACAATCTTCCGGTACTCAAAAGATAAAAAATTAGCATTTCAAGGAGAGTTCATGGTTTCTTCATTATCTCTCCAATGCCATGAAACAGATATTTGTTTGGTTGGTTTTTTCTGATTTAACTTTTTCTACTTCTTCTTGGCATGTGCTTTGTGTCTATACCAAATAATTCCACCATAGTTGGGAACAGAAAACTCTCTATTAAATTTTATACTTGCACTGCTGCCTTAAATACTATTAATGAAAATATAGGCCAAGAGGAATATTATGGATTCATTCCTCTGAAATAGTATTCATTTATTCATGAAATATTTTCTGAACTACTGGTATGTTCTAAGATATTTGCTTTATACTAAGATTCTACTGTGAGGAAAATAAAAATCCCCTGACCCAAGTTTCCAATGAAGCTTTGATTTCTGCTTTGAGAGATACTTCTTAAATATCAGGACAATAAGCCTCTGACCAGCTCAGGGAAAGTATTTATCTAGAACTTCATGAGGGAAATTGGAGCTAAGTTACTTCTAAAAAGGAAAAGAAAAGTTAAGCAGGGAAATAATGCTAACTAAGCCAAAAAAGTTGAAAAATAGAAGACGTTTGTTTTTACACAAGGTACTCTGAGTATCATTATTTAATATTTATGATCTAGAAGCAGAGCAATTGAAATTGCGCTCAAAAGTATTCAAAGTAAAAAACAATGAATAATTAGGTGAATGAAAGAGTAAGGCCCTTGTTATACAATAAAAGTAACAATTAATGGACCTGTCTAATGATTTATCATTGAGAGTGCCATGTCGAGAACTGAGCTTTTATATTTAGCTGAAATTAAATTACACGCAAGTGTTAATATCTTTAAATTTCATTTATTACAAGAAGAGATTTAGAATAATAAATGCAAATTAGGCAAATAAGTAATGGAGAAGTTATAACTTCAAAAAAGACTAAATGGAGCAATAAAAGGGAATACAAAGATCTTTTAAAACAAAGATCCCGCCTAGGCTGTCCTTCAGTCTCAGGCAGAAAATGAAAGGAATAAAAGAAACCTTAGCAAGCTGTCACTGAGAAGAGGCAGAATTTCTCTGTCCATAGAAGCGGTTGATATTTATGTGATCACTATATTCTGACAAATGATATTCTTCAAAACCAAAGCCCCACTTAAAAAGTGAATCAGAACCTTACAGTATTAATATAACGGCCATGACATAAACTACTCTGCGGAACAATTTAGTTACAAGATGCTGAATGTTAGTTGCACAAAAGTATAAATTACTTTGGGAGAATGATATGAATATTACTAACTAAAAGAGAAACTATTATATTTCCCATTAAAATAAACCTTGATAATCCAGATTAAAAGGAAAGTTCATCAAAAAGATCTCCAAAGTTAGCGGGGCTTAAACATTTGCTTTTTAAGGAAAGATCATAAACTTTTACTGCCCTTGAGCATTTTCTGAAAGAATATGGGATGTCAGTGGGAACTAGGGAAACCTATTTTTTAGAATGATATTTATTTAATATCCCTGACACACATCTTAGAAATTCCTATCTAAGACACAGGAAAATTTAATATTCCTGAAACAAATAGCTAAGTTATTGCTAGACTCTGAAAGGAAATTAGACTATAAAAATCAATGGAAATAAAGTGAGAATCATTATTGTTAGCCAACATAATTCTCTACCTTATTACCTCATTAATACGGCAATGAGTACATTTTTTAAACATGTTAGAGAAATAAGAAGAAAACAATATACAAATTTTATGAGACATTATAAGTCCATGCTTTTCACATTTGTAGAATTAAATAGACAAATTTTTTTTAAAAGAGAACTAGACTAAGATAATTTTACGTGGTTTGCTAAATATATTGAACTTTTAAAAAATAGGAATGAAAATGTTTCTCAAGATTGAGAAAGATTGCTTATAGGCTACACCATTAAAAAATCAAGCGCATTCCAATACTTTCCCTTGCACAAAATATGATAAACCCTTAAATCCTGAAAGCACACAGGTAGAATGTTTTTATAGCCCAAAAAGTAGGAAAAATTGCTAAATTACTAACTTAGGCTGTTAGAAAAAGAGAAACAAAATTGACCAAAAGAAATCAAGAGAAAAAATTTCGGACAAAAGAAATAACATAAACAAAACTATATAGATTCAATACATAATATAAGGTACTGGCTTTTCAGAGGCCATATCAATTTGAAAAATGATTAATTCAAAGGACAATTAAAACTTTCAAAATTAGAGATGAGAAATGGTACATAAACACACTACCTATACTTAAGCTTTAAATTAAATTCCAAATTTAAAAAGGAATATTACGTTCAAAGTCACGCATTATACTAAATATTCAATGACATAGACAATATTTGAAAAAATCATTTACTAAAGTAATTAGGAAATTAATGGCCCAATTACTATGGAAAACATTTAAAAATAAAAACTTATGTCCAATGAAAACTAAAAATCAGTAAGATTTTCTGATATTAAATATAAATGTATTAAAATTATTACAGGAGTTAAAGTTTGGGTTATTTGACAACAGATATCATTTTTTTCTTTATTGTTTTCATATTTTCCAAATTTCCCATTGTGAACTTCTCTGACTTTCAAAAACAGAAAAGATAAAACATACGTCAAAATACAGTCATAAAACAGAGCAGATGAACGGATGTGTGGAATACTGACACCGGCCTGAAAATGGTGACATTTCTTGAATTTCCTTCAGGAAAACTATTTTGTTGATTTAATTGAATTAAACTTCATTTCATTTTCTGAATGCCTCTCGTCCTCCCCCCCTCAAAAAAAGCAAGCTCTTTTACAGAAGGTACTGTAAATGACTGATACGCTTAGTTGTTCTACAATCGTTAAAAGAATGATACTCATTTCATAGATTCCCATCGAATTAATATGTTTACATACTAGTATGGGCTTTTAGTTTTTAATCTAGGTGATTGACTGATCGTAACAAGTTTAGGCACAGCCAGAATTGCCGGAACTTTGGTTTGAGGTAAGGATAATTTCTGTACTTTCCAAACCACAGCAAACTCAAATGGTTCACTATTCAGACTGAACTCTAAAAACAGGGAAAACTGCACCTTTACAAAAAAGCAGAGAGTGAAACAAAGTGAAATGCCCAACTTTCAATTACTCTATTATTTAATTGTACTTACAAATCTAGTTTTAATAATGCACAGGAAATGGTATTCATTTTTAAACTTTAAAAAGGTGAATGTATGGAACAGCAGACAATTATTACGACGTAATGTATAAAACAGGAGCCAGCCAGTGTGAAGGTATTTCCTATTCAAGTAGGTTTGCAGCATCCATCGGTCGGAAAATCAACACATTTTTCACTATTACTTCTAACTATAGACGCAAACAGCAATTTGAGACACTAACCTGCAAATTTTAAATTTGCTCTTCTGTGAAAAGAATTTTTGTTGTTAACGTAGCGCATGAAGAGCAGAACGTTCCATCGCAGGCCTCTGTCAGAGGCCTGTCAGAGCAAGGCTGGCTGGAAAATTAAAGTCCCCATTTCTTTTGAGACAGATGAGGCTTTTTTTGCCAAGATTGGGTCACTCATCAGAACATTGTGTGAAGGTCACCTGTAGAACTACCAGAACTGAACCTAGAAGTCAGTTGTCAGCAACCATCTCTTAATAAGAAAAGAATGATTCACACCTGTGACACTGACATTTAATTATGAGATTATACAAATAGGGATTGAAAAAGGAGGACAAACATTTGACAGTCACAAGAAATACTTATCCTTTGGTGTTAGATTTGGTTCTAAGCACTAGTCTCCCTTATTTCCAGGTAGCTGATTTGTAATCAACTTCTGTTGCTTTTCTTTGTCCAGCACTGTTCTAGGTGCTCGAGATCTATACCAGTGAACATAAATGACAAAAATATGTGCTTTTGTACGATGTAGATCTATTGGAATAGATTCTCAAATCAAATTTACCTCTCTTTGTAGTTGTTTTCCCACCAGTAAAATATAAATAATATCTTGCACTTCAGCTGTTGTGATGATTAAATTAATTAATTCATGTAAAGTGCCTAATATAATGTCAGGGAAATGATAAGAGCTTTTAAAATAGTAGCAAATATTATTTATAACTGGTTTTTATGGGATTTAAAATTGTTTTAAGAGATGGGGTCTCACTATGTTGCCCAGGCTGGAGTGCAGTGGCTACTCACAAGCATAATCATATTTTGATACATCAACTTAGCTAGGTTACAGGTCTCAGTTATTCAAACACTAATCCAAATGTTGCTGTGAAAGTATCTTCGATATAGTAATAATTAGAGTCCATAATCAGTTGACTTTAACTCAGGAATATTTTCCCAGATAATCTGGATGGGCCTGAGTCAATCAGTTAACCAAGGCTTAAGAGCAGAGCTGAGACTTCCTGGAGATAAAAATCCCACTGTAGCCAAAAGTTCCAACCTTCCCTACCTGAGGGTCAGCTCTACAGATTTTGGGTTTGCCTATGTAGTCCCCACAATCACATAAGTCAATTTCTTGTTACATAAACAAATAAAAACTTCTCTGTATCTTCTACTGCTTCTGTTTCTCTGATTGATAAAGCTACCGGTCAACCACGACATTTTGGTATTAAATACTAGTTTTGGCGAACCTCTAAATATTTCCTTTGAATTAACATCATTAATTCAGTGTTTATACAAAGGATCTTGATGAAACAATATTAATCCAGAATTGAAAGGGAAATTAAAAAGCAAGCAAATAAAATGCAAGTCATGGTATCATAACTATAAATAGCAAGCATTGAACAAAAGCAGACACACATAGTCATTCCTTATTAGCCTTCACTGAACTATTCCATATCCAGGCACTACAATAGGTATTGGACTGATGAAGATAAAAGAGAAAATACTTGCCATGCACTGACTTCAAGCGTAGAGGGGAACAATACCACACAGGAAACGCAGTTATAGAAGCCAGGTAAGGTAATCAGCAGGGTTAGAACCGCTGCTGTCTTGTTCAATCCTGTTGCATAGCACAGTGCCAGGCATAAAGGAGGCACTCGATAATGCTTGTTAAATAAACGAGAGATTGAAAAAAAATGAAGTGAGGCATTGGGGAAAAGAAAAGATGCTAGCCAAGCATAGGAAGGAGTGTGCTAGAAGGCTGTGACATATGAGAAAACGTTATATAAGTTGAGAAATGCAAATAATTCAGTGTGGCGGGATCCAGGACAAGACACAAGAAAGTTGAGGAAGACTGAGCCAGAGTATTTGATCTTGAAGTTAATGAGGATTGATATCAATCATTAAACAAAACAGCAACATGATCAGCTTTGTATTAAAAATAGCCTGGGCAATGTCTAAGTATAGGAAATACAATTCTCAGCATATTACAAAATCAAAAAATAGAGTGAAAGTACAGATGATGACAGAGAAGAATTTGCCACAAAAAAAGCAAAGACCTTCAAATTAATTAGAAAACAATTAAAATAATAACACATTTAAAAATAATTTATGCAACCCTATTGAGCAAGGCTAATGTCACCGGGAGAATTTTTTTTAAAAGAGATGAAGGAGTTGCAAAGAAACTGTTACTATCCTAAAGCAAAAACTTCTTAGAGGAAAAAAATACAAAAATAGACGTGAAAATAACTATATCCTGGAAACCTGGACAAAAATATAAAATGTGAAAGAAAACATTAAATTTAGTCAGGCTTATCACTCGAGATCCAAATTCTGGTACTTTTGTTGCCGTGTACCAATAGTAGCTCTGCATCTTGTAACACATGTTTGGACAGTTACCAGGTTTACTATAAAATTTTGTCCCTTGAAAGGACACGTTTTTAACGATTTAACCTTGAATTTTTTTTCCTTGCCTTAGCTTTTGAATAGTTCTTTTCACAAAACTTTCATTGTGCAATTTTTTTCTCGAATGAAATTGAAATCTCACAAGTGATAGAAAAAGCTATGTAAGGCTACCTACTCTATTATTGGAACTCTTTATTAAGCATATTTATTAGAACACTGTAGCACATTAGGGGCAGGCACGGATGTATCTGTGGCACTAAAATGTAAGCTGAAATAGCCAACGGCTTCCTTGAATGTCAAACAGGAAACAAACATTTATGAAGCCGCTACTAACTATAGAGAAAGAAATTTATGGATAAAGCGCTATTTTATTTTTATTAAACAGAAGACATTATTTGATGGCTATTATGGGCTGAATTGTGTCTACCCAGAAATTCATCTGTTGAAGTCTTAACTCCCAGTACCTCAGAATGTGAGCATATTCGTTGATAGGGTCTTTAAAGAGATACCTGAGTTAAAAATGAGGTCCTTAGGGTGGGCCCTAAACCAACATGACTGGTGTCCTTATAAAAAGAAGAGCTTAAGACTCAGACACACATCGTGGGAAGAACATGTGGAGACACACAGATAAGCTAAAGAGAAAGGCCTCAGCAGAAACCAACCCTGCCGCCACCTTGAATTTGAACTTCTAGCCTCCAGAATTGTGAGAAAATAAATTCTTATTATTTAAGCTATCCAGACTATGGTACTTTGTTATGGTGGCCCTAACAAACCAATATAATGGTAATTTTAGGGGAAAGACTAAATAATTACTTTTACTAATATTAATCATTAAATAAAAGGATCTTAGAGTTTCGGTCCAAACTCCTACCTAAGGACTGAATCTATATCGTTCCTACTACTACCCTCTCCCCTTCCAAATATCTCTGGCATTTAGGTCATGCTTCAGTACATTTAAGGCTGGTAAGTTTATTACCATGTCATTAAGGTTCCCTTCTTCCAAATGTGACTTAAGCTTTTAGTGTATTTAAAACTAGATTGCATAGAGCTGTATGTATTTGTGTATGTATATATATGTATGTGCATATGTATTTATAAAATACACATATATACACATATAATACTGTATAATATATTTTATGTAGCATATATATTACTACACATTATAAACACATATATATACATTTTATATACACATATAGACAGCATCAGAAAGAACAGAGTCAATAAAAATTATCTCTTTCTGATAAATTAGATATTACAAACTTTATCAGCATTTCTTCATCTGCACAGTCACCACTTAGAGCACAAGACCCTAGGTTAGGTGTTTTCCAAGCCTCCGTAGAAAGCTAAGCATAGGACCTTTAGCATCGTTTGTGGTCCGCTAATATATACCTTGTTTGTTAGAACTTTGCATTCTGACACTGGCAGAATCAATCTGACTCATTGCGGAGACTGTGTTCCCTAAAGATGGCTGCACCCATACATATATTCCACTCTGCTTGTTTCTGACATTCGTCTTGAGTGGCAGGGTCTCCCTTTGAACCTGTGGGGGCCTTTGTCATTGCCTTGACTAAAAGAATGTGGCGGAAGTGACCCTGTGTGGCTTTCAAGGCTGGGTCCATAAAGAATCGAGCCTTCTTTCTGGCTCTCTCGAGACACTTGCCGCTGGGACCCAGCCGGCATGCTGTGGGAAAGCCAAGTCCGAATGAACGTCCTGCCCTTGACAGTCCCATCAAGACCCTCGGCTGGCAGGAATCAAAAAGCATCAGGAACGTGAGTGAAATAGCTTTGTCTTCTAGCTGAGGCCGAAAACACCAGAGAGCAGAGGAAAATTCACCATGTCGCACCCTGTTTGAATTCCTCACCCCAAAATTATAAAAGAGGAATCATGTTTAAAGCAACTACGTTATAGGAAAATCCGTTACACAGCAACAAACAATACACTTGTAAAAAGCATTTATAATTAACAAAAGAAATATATTCTGATCCCACTGGACAGATTTTCATTAAACTTTTTACCTAAATGGCAGAAGAAAAAAAATTTTTTACATAAGTGCCACAAAGACTTGTCCACATGTTATATGTACGGGGAGTTTATGGATTGATGGTTAAAATTCTCTCATTCAGCAGTTGTCTACAGCCTCATACTACAGAAATAGAAAATAACAGAAGTAGCAAAGCGTGTGTGTACACACATACACACATATATATTTAAATAGTCATTTCACCTAGAGAAAAAAAAGCAATCTGCTAAATGTGCTGACTTTTCCAGTTACATTTCTAATTTCAGACTTGGAAAGCACCCTGGAGCTATCCTTGGAGCCATTTTGCTATAGCAAGTATAGTCTGCGCTCCACTCAAAACAATACTTTATGAATTGTCCGAGCATAAGATGAAATCATAGTTGCTATGGGAAAACAACAGTCTTGTAAAACATACAGGACAAAGCCTATATTATTTAAAAAATACTTAACCCAAGATTGCTTTAATCTGAGATCCTAGAATCTAGAACACTAAAACATTTAAGAAAATAAAAAGGAAGAGGAAATGTATTTACTATTCATTAAGTGGAAATGGATCATTATAAAGGTCTTCATCCTTGTCCACACATTGAGTAGGCAGAGGAAGAGGAGGAAGAGGAAGGGTTGGTCTTGCTGTGTTGGGGGTGGCAGAGGCAGAAGATTTGGAAGAGGTGGAAGGGGAGGCAGAAAAATTCCAAATATTCAGTTGTCTGGATTTTCTTGGTTTGAGGAAGCCTCCAAAAGAAAGTCTCATTCTAAAATTATCTTCTTAAAAGACTCCTTGGGTGACTTGAAAAATTTAAAACTATCTCTTTCAGATTCTCCCAAAACACAACTTGAATCTAACCAATGGCCCTTATCCCACGGTTACTCTTCCATCCTCCCTTGCTCCTTCATTATCTTGTGCTGTTATCTTTTCTGACCCATCACAAATTTTCTCCATTCAGAAGAAAACCCTCAAAGCTAAATTGCCTCTTGAACTTAAAGCTTGCTGAGAATAGGGCAAGTGTCTTATTTTCAAGGAACTTAAATTTCAAGCCCTGGTCTCAGTATGAGCCAAGGGTGATGATTAAGACTTTCTGAAGATCAGACAGAATATGAAGATATTCACAGAGAAATTTAAAATATTTCAACTCTGTGAAAGTTGTCACAATCAAAATGGAGTCACCTGTGTTAAAAAAAAACTTGACAAATACAGCCAGGGAAGGTCATGAAAGCAGGGTTCTCATGCACAAATGCCTGATAACAAGAACTATCACAAAAGATTGCAAAAACCACAACCTTGCACAAAGGCCACCACAATCTTACACACACACACAAAAATAATTCTGCAAGGACATCTGCCCAGCAACAGTTTGTCCAACCTCAGACTGGCATCACATTTGTTACTGACCCTTGTAGTCAAAGATAATTATCTGTAAAAAAATTATGTAATCCTCCTCATTTTTCCTTTAAAAACCTTTGTCTACCTTTAGCTCCCTGAATACACGCATAATTTACTATGACATGTGTATTTCAATTACAATGCCCAAATCCTGAATAAATATTTCTTTTAGAAAGTCTCTCTCTATTATTTAGGTTGGCAGACAAAATAGAATGACATTCATAGAGAAATTTAAAATATTTCTAGGAAGATATAATCCAGTGGTCCTGGGTTCATATCAATTGCTTCATAAGTTATTATCTCAAGAGAAAAAAAAAAAAGAATATGAATAACAAATAGAAAAGATCTTGAGCATGACATAAAACACTCCAAATTGCATAGAATAAAAAAAAAAAGAGGTTTAGAAACTATGTACTGTGCAACAAGATGTTTTGGGGATGATCCCCAAACTCATCTCTGTGAACACAGATTGCATTTTAATCCAATCCAGCAAGCAAAAAAAGGATCAGTTCATTGGAGGCTTTAGGGACAGAAATCTTCCACATTAGACAGCATTCAGAGGCAGACACTGGAGCAGAAGTTACCCTAGCTTGCCCTGTACATTTTTTTAGTGAATGTCGTTAAGCAGAATTAGGAGATATAGAAGCAAAATCTCTAAGGCAACATTTTTGAAAAGCCTTGGAACAGAGCAGAAAAAGACTCAGAATACACTGATTTCTAACCCTACTCTAACCAACAAGCATCAGAGTAAGGATATATTGGAAATACAGCCTTTTGAAATGAGTTAAAGATGCTTTTCAATCATTTAAAAAACTACTTAATTTCTTAAATATAATCTTAAGTTTTCTTATAACAATAATAACCAAAATAATACAGGAGTAAAATTAGAAATGCATAATGTTTTACCACTAAGTTTTTTTAATACAAAATGAATCATACCATGCCAATTAAAAAATCAAAAACGGTGTAAAAACTTTTTTTAATTTCCGATGTTTATTTTGATCAATTCATTATTGCATTGTCTGCATTGTGCCAAATAAAAATGTAATTTTCATAATGATTCAGGACCAAAGTGCAATGATGTTCTTTGACAGTAAGTAGATAGATTGAAAGATAATAGATACGATAGGAATCTGTAACTTTTTCTTTAATGATACCATCAATCCTGACTAATGCCAAGGATGGTGATCTACCATGAAATATTGTGTTTTCCTTCAATAAATCTTTGTGTATCTGTTCACATGTTTTAGTTTAGACTTTATGATTTTTCCAGTAAAATAAATTAACTTTACCAGTATCTTATCCAAGTGCATAACAGTATTCATTACTGCCTTGTTACAACACTAATCCGTTGTTGGTCTGGAGTTTGTTTTGGTGAACTACCTTAATGCCATTTATAAGTTTGTATTCCTAGAGTATATAGGAATTGCTTAATGTTTGGCAGCATAAGAGCAAACATAAAGCTATGAAATAATGAATGAATTAGGCTTTGAAAGGATCCCAACTGATATGTGATGGCCCTTGAAGTAAATAATTCTGTTGATTGTTTCACCATGTTAATACCAGTGAAATCTCTTGGTTTATATTATATATTTTGCTCTGAAAGCATTGCTGTCTATCCCGTTACTCCTACTTTCATATTTCCAAAATTGTGCAAAGGTCAAGTTTGGATTCTTTAGAGAAATGAAAAATGCCACTGCTGAGTAATAAAAGAACTGATATTATAAAACAATACCTAATGTTTATTGACTTTCCTGTACCAAGCACAGAGGTAAGTTTTTTAAATGTGCTACTTCATTAACCTCACAATACATTTTTCAGAAAAGTATTATTATTATTGTTATTATTATTACATTTACAGAAGTGTAGAGACGTAATTAAAATGTTGATACAGCTATTAAGTGGGTAATACAGGCCTCTCTGATCTCAAAGTCCAAATTTTCATCTATTGTTGACAAAAATTCAAATCGCCATTATCCAAATTAGCCATCTAGCCATTCAAGATCCAAGGATCATTTCATTTATACTAGTATTATAATCTCATTTCTAATGATTACGTACCCAAATAGTCAGTAGTATCACATTGTTCAGTTTTTAATCATGTTAGTATTACACATTGGATCTATCATATTGAGATATAAACTGAGAGGCCACTGGCCTCAATGTGCTTATGTGCCTCACAGTAGCAACTGAACAGCATGAAATGACTATGCTGGTCATACTATGTGCATTATCTCAAACCTCCCTAAATCAGCAAATTTGGTTGTATTATTCCCATTGCACAAAAAAAGAAAGAAAAGCAGATTCATGGATATTAACCAATATTTTAAAGACATCCAGCTTATAAGGAAACAGGAGAATTTAAATTTAAGTATTCTGCTTCCAATCTCTGTATGTCTGTTTCCTCATACTATCTCTGTCCATGTTGATGAAGGACAATTGTCACTCCAGAGATGAAAATATATATCTACACAAATGAATGTAATTATGTTATTCACTATATAGATTATATATGTGCATGTAAACATATATATACGTTTGCACATATATGTGTGTTTGAGTATCAATTAAATCTCCAAATCTAACAAAAAATTAAAATAAGAACTATTCATCTTCCTGTTTCTACTCTGAAGGCTATTCAGTCTATAAAATAATATTTCCCTTAATTATAAAGGCTAATATAATATATGCCAGTATGTATATTACTAAAAGGCACATGTGCATATTTATACATTATATATATTTACTATTACATATTTCTGTAGCTATGTACAGAATTGGAAGTATCAGATTAATCAATTTTTTGTGGTATTAGCATACTAGATACAGAGTCAGGAAATTTAATCGTTATATAATAAATAGATCTCATTTTAACTTCCAATTTCTTTGTCTCACACACTAAATGCTAAAAATTAAATGATTTTTGATTCCCTTCCAGCTGTACACTCTCATCTGCTTTTGGCTTTGAAGTACAAGTGGTATTCAAAAATGTGCCTTGCGTTCATAATATTCACGTCATTGCTAAGCTGAATATAATCGTGTTTTCTAGCCTGAGCCATAGTTTTCTGCTGAAGATTCATACCAACAAATGTATAAGTATCTGCATTTCGTTTAGAATTTTGTCTGTTAGATTTCCTTAAAAGGCAAGCCAAATTAAACTCCAGAAAAAGATATTTTCATTTATTCTTGGTTAATAATGCCATTAACCAAGACATGACATCTCACTTAATGTGACTGATTATGCTAATATACGTACGTAAGAACACAATCCTATTTGTAAGGATTGCTATGAACTCTTCTATTATGAGCTTTAATCTGAGTTTAGTTTTGATCTGTGTCAAGTATATTTGTATGTGAAAATATAATTTTCTAGTAATCTACATTATTGTGGACATTGAAATTTTTGTATAAATATTTTGACTTAAGTTGGGAACATTATAATCCATTTAAACTGAACAAAGCAGTTAAAATTAGGCAAGTTAAAAACTAATGTAGCCCTTGTATTTCACTAGTTTATAGTTTCCCAGTAATTCAACATCCAATATATGTGGATGGAAAACAAAAATCTATGCTCTTTTAAGGCATTCCTCAACAAGGAATACTTTAAATATACTAGTCTGTATCATCTATTACCCAGACATAAACTTTAATGCTGACTGAAATTTTAAGTATCATTACCTTAGGCAGCCACGCATCACACAGATTAGGTGAAAAACAGTTAACTTAAAATACTGCCATATTAATAATGTACATAAATCAGCACAAGTGAAATGCTGTTAATTTTCCATCACTAAATGTCTTCCAACCTCTTACAGAGATTCAAACTTAGTTACAAGCCAAAGGAATAATCTTTTTTATGCTTGTTTTTGTTTTGGGGGCTTTTTTTTTTCATTTCCTTAATTGTATTATACAGTTATTTTTTTTAAATAATCTGCTGTCAAATTTATCTTCTTCCTTTTCTTCTACAAAATAGAGATCATCTTTACCCAATTTTACTTAGCATATATTTAGATTTACACATATAATAAAGAATGAAAAAAATATTACTTCCATTTCTGATATTTTTATAAGGCTCACTCGGACACTTGAACCTCTGCTATTGGTTAAACTTGTTCTCATCATCTCAGATGTATTAAAAATATTTTCAAATCCTTCACTAGCTCAGACAAATGTTCTCTGAATGAAGTTTTCCAAAAGCAATGTGCCAAGTACAAATGATCATCTTGTTATTCATCAGTCAGTAATCACACACTCACACACACGCACACCCAAGTGCATTTATTACGGGGCTAATTAAATCTCTTGCAGGAAAAAGGTAGAGGGTGAATACATAAACACAGGAATACATATTTTTCCGTTAGGAAAAAAAAAATCTTGAACAAAGTTTCCTGTCTGGCTTTCGCAGAAGGTGAGTTTTGCTATACTTCTGAGGCTGTGACAGTCCTGAAACATTTACCAGTGTGGCTGCTAAAATATTTAAACATTGAAATCCTCAAGAGGCAGTAAGAACTGTCAATAAAATTGGAATTCACTATGTGATGTATTTTAATTTACATATGCTTTTAACAGTACTAAGACAATATGGATTGATTTCCCTTTTGATGAATTTCACTCAGAGTTTGTATTAGAGATTTAAATGCATACAAACTCTACACTTGGAAAGGCAGAAATCTTGAAAATGAATGGTAACATTGTCACAACGATTTTTACCTCCTTTTTACATTTTTCACCTTTTTGTATAGCTGCAATCATGGGTGTTTTTTACCTGAGAGTATCTCTGAAATAGAAATTCAAATGTTAGATATAATTTGATATGTGAATATTCACTTTCATAACTTACCAAATTCCTTTTTTAGATAAAATAAGTACACATTTTAACTGCAATCGCATTAATTTATACAAAAAAGAAAATGCCGATTGAAACCTGTGGAAGTTTAACAGGTGTAAAGTATAATTAAATGATAATTACTACCAGCATTTAAATTTTTAAAACATGCTGAGGGCCTGAACTATTTGGAAGGCATTTGCTACAACTACTACACAGACCTTTTTCCCGTGAATACCCCATTTAGTTTTCAAGACTTGGTCCATAAAGACTGGAGATTTCCTGATACTACCTGTCCCCGGATATCAGCATTGACCATTCCTTTCACAGAATGTTATTTGATTCTCATGTAATGATCGATTTGTTTTCCTGTCTCAACTTCCGTATCTTAAACCCCTTACAGGCAAACATCAGGTTTGCTTCATTTTCAGAACTGCACATGAAACTTAGTATAGATCTTTGCTAAACACATAATGTATGTTGAAATGATGTGAAATACAAAACGATAATTGGAAAATAATGAAGAGTTTATTTATTCTGACCTCTACTACCTTCATTCCAACGAACGAGTTAAAAATTGACACGGATACATAAACCATTCAAATGATGTATTTGCCAAACGTAAGGATAATCTTTGTTGCTTAAGTTTTGATAAGCCACATAATCTTTACCAGCATGATATATTGTTGTTTTGTATTGTCAAAATAATTTTTCACTTTACAGTTTCTGAGCTGTATATCTTCATCTGCTTATGTCATTTAAAATATAAGCTGGACTAACGCCTGTCTCTAACACTGTCACCGAGACCAGTTTGACACAACTTACACGTAGTTTTCTGACAATATTTTCCAATTGCTAGTTGTTATTTCAAACCTTCTTCAGAAATACTGTCCTACTACTCTTGGGAATAAAAGAAATAAGGTATATAAGAAATAATAGTGTCATATTTTTCTTAAATGTAAAGACTTAGACCCTTAATTCTTTAAATCTCACATGATACGTGATTATAAAGATTACATGGGAAATTTTCTCACATCTCACATGTGCAGATAGTTTACTAATACAAATGCCTATATTCTGGTGGATTTTCAACAGACCTGTGCCATGAGAACAGCTCTGCATATAAGCCAATGATCCAGTGTCCTAACAATAATGTAAAGACAATCCCAATGGCAATGTGGTTACATCTTTTGTCATCAATATTTCACTTTTGACCCTAATTTCTTTGACAGCGAACACTAACATAATTTTGAAAGCATTATTTTCTTTTTATTAACGGACTTTACTTTTAGAACAGTCTTAACCTTACAGAAAAGTTGAGCAGATATTCCAGAGGCTTCCTCTATAAAACCTCCAGCCCCAGAGTTTGCCTGATTATTAACAGCTAACAATAGTATGGTACATTTGTTACAGTAAATGAACCAATACTGATACATTATTATTATTAACCCAAAGTCACAGTTTATTCCCATTGCCTT
This sequence comes from Lepilemur ruficaudatus, assembly GCA_963574885.1. Classification (NCBI taxonomy): domain Eukaryota; kingdom Metazoa; phylum Chordata; class Mammalia; order Primates; family Lepilemuridae; genus Lepilemur; species Lepilemur ruficaudatus. The sequence continues at coordinate 17,504 of CAUYRT010098621.1, forward strand.
AGTTTTTATCTAAGGTCCTTTTTCTGTTCCAGGATGCCAACCAGGACACAAAATTACATTTAGTTGTCACGTCTCCTTAGGCTCCTCTTGGCTGTGACAGTTTCTCAGACTTTCCTTATTTTTTATGATCTTGCCAATTTTGAGGAGCAATGGTCTGGTACATTATAGAATGCTACTCCATTGAAATTTTTCTGAGTTTTTTTTAATAATTAGACTGGGGTTATAGGTTTTAGGAGGAAGATTACAAAGACAAAGTATCATTTTCATGACATCCCATAACATGTACAGTGATTGTCAGATTTCTCCACTATACCCATACTCTTTTCCCCTCTCCCCATACTGTACTCCTAGAAGGAAGTCACTATGCACAACCCGTACTTTAGGGGTGGAAAGTCACACACCTCTTCCTTTAGGATGGAGTATATAATATACAATTTATTTGGAGTGTGTATACAATTTACTTGGAGCAAACAGCAATTTTTAATGAATACTTTTAAAGATATTTACTTCCAATAAAAGAAGAATTTATTATCAGTTTAACCTACAGGTTTATTTATACCACTTATTTTTTATGTAAGTACTTATATTTTTAATGTAATAACTTTTACTTCTCTAAAGCAATTGAGAAAATGATAGTGAGTGTATTATTTTTCTTTATCTGAAGGCACTTTGGTGAAATACTTAAAATACTTAATGCTCCAGCAAATCTCTGATAAATGGAATTTACTTTGTAACACACATGGAATGGGTTAAAGAGAAGGACACATAAGTTATAGATAATTTGTTTTCTTCATAAAATATGTTTGAGGTAACTCATGATCTATAACAATTCTCAGGGTTTCCAAACATTCTTACGGATCACTGAATTGTATTCTAATTATTTTATAAGATAAATGTTTTCATCATCATGTATTTATGATTAATTTATAAATTCATTTTTTATTGCTTAATTCTGATTCTCTCTCTCTCTCTCTTTCCCCCATCACCTCCCCACAAAACTATCTCTGCTGTAAGCAAAAAAGCATATAGCATGTATATGGGAACAAGGTACATGCCTCTCTTTAATACAGTCTGTGAGAGTGTTGTAATAAACCTATTCATTGAACTCTGCTTATTTATAATACAGAAAATAAGACACTGAAAACACAAATAACATTCAATTTAATTTACTGTTTATGTTACACACAAATTCACTTCTCTGTAAATGTTTCTGATTGATATTTATCCACAGATTTGTTTTTACTCTTCCATAACCACAGGATTTTAAATTTTTGTTATTAATTCTCAAGTTTTCAAGAGATACAGTTTTCTGATGGCTTTATTTAGAAGGAGAAAGATTGAAATCATATTTAGCACCTGTCCAATTTTGCAAATTCTAAGCTAAACAGCATCTATCATGGGATGAGTGGTATTCTTCTGCGGACATCCTGTCTACAACAGAATCCTGAGACTGGGTCGTTTATAAAGAACAGAGTTTTACTTCTCACAATTTTGGAGGCTGGACAGTCCAAGATCAAGGCACCAGCTTTTCATCTGGTGGCGACCTTCTTGCCACACCCACACATGGCAGAAGGCAGAACGGTAAGCTAGAGCAAGCTAACTAAATGCTGCTGTATGAAGCTCTTTTATAAGCCCCTTAATACCATTAATAAGGGAGGAGCCCCCATGGCCTAATCATCTTTTTAAGGCCCCACCTCTTAATACCATCACATTGGCAACACCTCAACTTTGGAGGGAACATATTCAAACCATCCCACATCCAAAGCTACACTTATTACCACATGTGTGACAGTAAGTTCAAAGGCCTGAGGTAAGTCCATCTAAGTGCTGATAGATTAAACAGGAAGCATCTCCTAAAGCCAATATATGTAAAACGTGTGTCATAAAGTATTTCTTCTATGAAAATACAATCTTTGGCTGCAAACTTGGTTAACCATTATCAAGAGATTCATTTATGAAATCATTTTGAAGTTTTGATGTTCATATTTATGTAATTTTTCACTATATCAAAAATAAAAATGGGTGACCCTTGAACAAAACAGATTTAAACCACACAGGTCCACTTATATGTGGATTTTCTTCTACCTCTGCCACCCCTGAGAAAGCAGAACCAACCCCTTCTCTTTCTCTCCTTCTCAGCCTATTCCATGTGAAGACAATGAAAATGAAGACATTTATGATAATCCACTTCCACTTAATGAACAGTAAATATACTTTCTCGTTCTTATAATATGCTTAATAACATTTTCTTTTCTCTAGCTTACTTTATTGTAAGAATACAGTTTATAATGCACGTAACATGCAAAATATGTGTTAATTGACTATTTATGTTATCATTAATGGTAGGCTATTAGCATTAAAGTTTTTAGGGAGTCAAAAGTTAACGCGTAAATTTTCGACTGTGTGAGGGATCAGGGTCCTTGACCCCCACATTGTTCAATGGTCCACTGTGTGCATTTTCCTACACAATTCTGTTACCCACTAAATGTACCAAAATTTTTTTTTATGTTGTTAGAGAGAGAAAGAGATAGGTCACAGAAAGATGGTGATGTAGGAGGGCAATATAAAAGATACATTCAGCTTTAAAATTCTGCCAGATAAAACAATTCTGCATTTTCACAATCATCTAAAGCTTTTGCATTTTTAGAAAATATATTCATTTCCACAAGATTATGGAAAATATAAAGGTAGAAAATGAAAAATTAAAGTTAGATTACCACGTCTATCTATAACATTTATTTCATTTAGAACCTATGGGCATCATATATGCAAAATATGTCAGGCAGGACCAAGTCAATACTAAAAGATCCGGCTAATATAACTAAACCACAGGTATGCCACTTATAGAAATGAGTTTCTGTTCCTGATGGCTATAATAAAAGCTAGCTTACAAAATGAGGCTGATTTAAATTGCACTCTAATCATTAAGAGCATAGTTTGCTTTATTCTAGAATAACAAAAATCTCACCATGCCTCTAAGCTCAAAATTAGCACATATAAATATATATTACAGAATATAATTAAAGTAACATTTAAAATACACTTGAAATTTCAAATCTGGATTTGATCATGTGTATATTCCCTGCAGATCATAAAGGAGCTAAAGAAATATCCTTACTTAAAATTTTATTTCAATTGTACTTTTCTTTTCATTGGGTGTTTGATAATGTTTAATAAAAATAATCACTATAACTTTTGACTATAGCTGTTTGATATAGTCAATCACAATTTTTAAAAAGGTGTCATAGAAGAGCCTTGTATTATATTACCTATAGGTATAATCACTTAACAAAGCTTTAACATTTCTTAATTTATAATATTTACTAATTTTATTAAAACATATATCTAAAAGATTTGTTCAAATTCTTCTGTTTTATGTTCTATTGCCAATTAGATGATACTAAGTAATTTTACTCATGAATTTTAATTTCCTCATATATAGAGTGTTGGATAAGAATATATCTTAAGGCCTCTTCTTTTGCTAACACATAAATTTTAACATATTATAATGGTTTTTTGGTCCTAATTCTCCAATGTTAATTACAGAAAAAAAAAAATTCTTAAAGAACTAACTGATTGGACTAGGAAAAGCATCTGTATTGGCTCCCAGCAGGGTAAAAAATATGAATAAAGGTCTGGGTATTAGACACACAAAAATGGTCCCAGCCGTTAACATTTCCAAACCAGCTTCTGTCTGCTTAGAAAGAAAGCTGTCTTTGATAATGATTGACATTTAAGGATCTCACTGGAAATTTATCTTTGTTTCCTACAGGTATATTACTTTCTTATCTTATAAATATACATTTTAAAAGATTGTTTAAAAGAATTACCTAGAATTCTTTTAGACATTTTCACTGAGAAGATTGTTTAGAACAACTTAGAGGCAATTTTTCTAGAAACAGAAATGCAATATTAATTAGAGAAGCATATTTCCATGTCCCAATTCATAGAGCTATCACTCCTGGTAAATAACTTTATGATTATTTTTACTGATGTATAGTAGTAGAGATAAACAGTTGAGAATAGCAATGCTCTCTTTAATTATTCAAATATTTATACTGTTAGTATTTTATTTTTTAGAAAAAGTCAGAAACAAATCTGTATTGTGTTTCTGACTATGGAAAAACACATGAAAAGAAAAGACAGAGAGCTACAGAATTACAAAATGTATGCATACTTCCCAGAAAATCTTTGCCTTTGAAAGGCTAGTCCAACCCTCTATTATTTCTCAGCTGTACTCAGGTATTTCTTTCCTCCATCTTTCCCTTATGTTGATCCCTGCTCACAGACTGCGTCCCCCCTAAGAGCCTCTGTTGCACTTTACTTAAATATACTTCAAGTACAACCTTTCCTAAAGCCTGTCCCACCTACTGTAGCCCAGAGAAATATTTCTTTCCCCTGAATATCTTATTTTTTTCCAGCACCTATCATTTCGAGTGCTACATTTATTTTTATTTTTCTCATGGATAAATATTAACTCTTCAAATAGATCAGTAGGTTTCAGAATTATTTTAGTAGTTATACAGATATAACCATAAAAAAGAAAAGGACATTTCAAGGTGAGAAAGCAGCATTTAAAGCATCTAATAGGTCAGAAAGAATGTGATACAATCAAGTCATTCATCTCTTATCAAAAAATCCCTACTCTGCCAAGGCACGTGGGGCTTCCTTGACATCTTCCAATGTGTCACGCTTGCCTTCCTCTAGGAGTTCCGATTTGCTAAGCCATCTTCCTGTACCATGTCACCTTACCCAACACCCCCTGATCCTTCATGTAAAATTTTAAATGTTACCTCCCCAGGAGGTCTTTCCTCTCCATCAAAATTGCTATATCCTTCTACGGCACACTGCTCCTTTCTTCACTAAGAATTGTTTAAAAACAGAATTCTCCATTAGGCTGCATGCTACATGGCTCATGTTTGCTACTGAAATCTTAGGACCAATAGTAAACCTTCAAAAAATACTTGCTGGAAATGAAGTTTAGTATGTAGAAAAAGTGGTGAGTGCTGAAGCTCGAGGAGATTGTAAGCCACGCTAATGAAATTGGATTTTATAATGAAGGTAATGGGGAATATTGACTTTTATATAGATCAGTGAAAAGATCAAGTGATGTGTTAGCACGTCTCGTGGGCAAGATGGAGAATGGATTAGAGCAGAAAAAACAGGAAGCAAGTATACATAAGGCAACAGAGACTAGACTATTACTCCAGCAGCTGTTATGAGAATCAACTTGGGAAGCCCTGCTTTTGTTGAGAAAATAATTTGCCAAACCATTTTTGAGGGTGGAGACTGTGCCTTCGGGCTTATGAGTCAGCCTACCCCTAACCCCGAGAGTAGCCTACAGGGGTAATTTGCCTGAATTTTAAAAAAGAAGCCTAACTATCTAGAATTTGCAAAAGAATGTAACTGTAGGAGAGAAACTAGGGAATATCCTGAAGAGAGAGCAAAATGAAACTCTTGAATACTCCGTATTCTCTCTCACCTCTGCATTTTCAACTGCTGTGCTCTTGCCTGTGCCAGGTGATTCCTCCCCAACTCTCCAAAATCTAAAGTGAAGTCGACAGTTATCGTGAAACTTTTTATTTAATAAAAAATTGTTGTGAGGTGGGGTAAGAGGTGAAAAACCGAGAGAGGCTCTGAGTTCTGTATCGAGGATGGCAATGGGAGAAAAACAAAAACAAAGATGAGACTAATGGGCACTGGAGCCAGAGCAGGAGCCTGAGAACATTAACTGGATCACACAGAGTTAATCAGAGGAAGTGATGATGGCCTGAGTAAAGGTTGGAAAAGGAACGGTAAGGAGAAGGGTATGGAATCAAGAAAAGCTAAAAAGTTAGAATCATTTGAAGCTAGTAACACCTGTTTTCAAATTGTGTAGTACGCATCAAAAGAGAAAATACATGAGGCAAAAACACAGATACAGGCAGGAGGAATAAAGCTAATTTTGTATCTATTAAATCTAATGCATATAAATGACATCAGATGAAATGACTAGCAGGCTGTAAAACATATACATATGTACACCAGGAGAAGGATTTGACTGGAGGTAGACTTGTAATACTGGAGACAATAATTCTAAGTAATGATTGAAGTTGGCTTCTGTCAGTTTCACAGAGCTATAAACATTTGAGAAAATTTTGAAAAAATGTGAGAAAATAATGTAATTCTTAGTATCAGAAACTTCTCTCCAGGGTAGTATCTTGCATATGTGAGGATAATGAAGATCATAATAGGCCAGGCACATATAAATGCAAGTATAGGCAAAAAACAATAAAATATGCTATATAATTCATGTACATACAGTTAGCACTATATTAAAGATGATACATATTTTACGTTTGAAAATAAGACACAAAAGCAAACATGAATCTATTAAGGCTGCCTAACCAGAAATGGAGGTATCCTCAATTCTTTAAATGGAAAGGATCTAAAGGCAAAGCCACAAGAATTAATATTTCACCTCACGGGTCTCTGAGATTCCTATATTTCTTATCTATTTTTTCAGATATAAGACAGTCTTGCTTGCAGGACTCACATTTTATGTACCTCTTTAAAGGAAGAAAAATTCTGCCAATCCATGCTAATATGCCTTCATTATAAATACATCAATATCAGAGATATTAAAATGTAAACCGATGTGAAATTTTAAATCACTGACATCTGTTACCAAAATGGACCACTTGGTAAAATTGATGATAACCCCTATGTCCATTTTCATTAGAATACTTTCATTATTATCTTCCCCAACTAATATATATTTCAATAATTTTCTGATCTATGAATGCTCTTTCAAGTTACCATTGATGCCAAGATATCCCAAAAAAAAGCATAGATCTTTCAGTATATATGAGTAATGTTTAATAAGCACACAAAAATCTTACAAGGAGAAAATATTATCAAATAGACTTTCCAAGTAAGTCATCATCTTCAAATATTGACAAATTTACAATGACAAGCAGATTTAACCTACAATTCAGATAATGTTCCTATTTATCCTGTAATTTGGAGGGTGTTGAAAGTATATTGTACTTGGGACAAAGTTTTGAAATATTTTAGTATGGAATAGATTTCTTTCCATCTAAACCTTGTTCAGAATATTCACTGGAGACATAGGCTAGAGATGCTTCCGTGGTGTTATGCAAAGTATCCTGCCTAAAAAAACAAAGGTATCAGATAATTATTAGGTAATTTGGTAATGTGGCTAAGAACTCCGTATCTGGTTCTGTGGGTTCTTCAGAATAGGGCTGAGATGAATTCTGTTGTATAATCTGGATGATCTGGGCTGCTGGCTGAGTGGACACAAACCCTGATCATAACCCTTCTACCTGTGCTTTGGTGCTTAGAGGTGTGATCTCCAGAGTCTTAAAACGATGTCACACAGCTGCTGCCCCACCGAGTCATCAGCAAAGAAAAGGACATTCAAGAAGAAACACTGACTTCTATGGATGTATGAGATAACCACACCCAGAGATTTGATATGTGATTGTGACACCTCAAACAGTAGTGAGTACCTGGATTGATCATGTCCCTAGTTAAAAATGGTCAATCTTTTTGTCTCCCTCAGTGGGGAGACTGAGCCCCAAAACCGCCAACCCACAAACACCTGACTGTCAACTTTCACGCTGCTTTACTATTTCACTGTCTTTTTGGCATGCCCTAACTATTCCAAATAACTTTGTTTTACATCACAGGACCTATCGATTCTTCCATAGGAAGCATGAACAGAGAGTTCATGCCCTAACAATCATTGAACCCTCATGTTAAAATCCTCACCTTGCTGTTTCCACCAGCCCTACAACCAACTCCAAGCTATTGCATCATATAATTCTTACCCAATCCTGATCAAGCACCCAAATTGAAAGACATGATTTAAACCACATTCAAATTCTCAGTAAATCCTACTTTGTTCTTTCTCCTCTAGAAAACTACCAGAGTTCAGCCAAAGTGGTGTTTTCCCTCACCTCAGCAAGCAGGGAACTAAACACAGTCTTATCAAAAGGCTGGGACACCAGCACGGGAGACTATAACAATATCATGGCTTCAATCATGTTAGTTAGATCAACTAACATTCTGCTATGTAGATAAGACTTGGCCCTATTTAAGTTATCCTACCACACTACGATGTATGGGTATAGAAAAGATGGTCCTGATAAGAATAAGAGATTCCCAATCCCACTGTACATTTTTATAAATTTTGATTAATAAATTTTGATTAATAAGATAGATGGAGAAGCAGATGCTATTATAGCACCTGATAAAATTATACTATTAAAACTTTATAGTCCAAGGAATAGAAAGTCTGTAATTGTTTTTAGTATGTACAATTATAATTTAATTTTTTGTAATTGTGTGAATGTTGATTATTATTTCTCTCTTTTCTGCCTTTGGCACCACAGAAAATTATGTTTCATGTCAGTGGTTATTTTTCTTGTTGGTGAAAAATTTTAAATACATAAATATTCTAGCTCCTCAGAATAAAGACCAGCATTTGCTCTCTTAATTACTTGCTCCTTTTAATAGTGACAGCTGATGTTGCTGGCATTATTCAAGCAATGGAGATGTCACCACGTAATTGTAAGAGGCCATGAAATTTTATAGTGAGACACATATTTTCTTTCTAATTGCTCCAGAAAAACCATGCTGAATGAAAGAAATCTTTTCTTTTGACCGTATCCTCTAATGAACTTGGGCCACTGACTGCCCTTTTGTGCAGAACAGAGTTTATGACAGTAGGAAATACAACAGCAGGTTACAAGTAAATACTATGACTTCATTAAAATTACTGTCACTTAATAGTAAATTAGTTCAGAATGCATAAACATTTGACAGCTATTTTTTATGATATTTTGAAAACCCTTCCATCTAAAAGCCTTCTCCGTAGTTGAAGTAATCCTCTTGAAATACAGCAAAGTCTGAAAGGCCAAATAGAGGCACTTTTAAATCAGCAAATAAAAACGATTTACTCTGTTGGCAGCTATCATAAAAAATAAAATAATTGCGGTCGTGCTTACTATACGTAGCTAGTCAATTTCTTACTTAAGAGGGACCTGTCTACTACAAACTAACTGTGTGACCTTGAACAAGACATTTAAAACTATGAATATTCATGAAGAGCAGAAGCAGGAGGGCTCCTACTTCCGAAATTCTCTTCCAGTCAGGACATGATCCTGTCACTTCAGTACACCACTTAACTCAGAATGAACTGAATACTGAAAAGAATGCACCCAGGTAAATGTTGCTATTTTAAATAACGAGTTTGATATTTTAAAAATGGGAATTGAAAACAAAGTATCAAATTAATGAGCTAATCCATTGGTCCATTAGTGAATTGGTCAAGCAAAAAACAATACATAAAAACCGTTAAAATTTTGAAATGTCTATCCTTAAGCTATATATTACTCATAATATGGTCTTACGTTTAAGTGATATCATGATTCCCATACTCTGTCAGTAGACTATATAAATAAATTACCGCTTGTTCAAGGACGGCGTATTAGTAAAGTCTTTCACATGGCTATCCTTATGTCTAGTTAGTCTCCTGCGAGAACTTGGGGAAGTTATATGGGGAAAAATGTAAAAAGCATATAAAAAAAGAAGTTTAAAGTATATTTAAATTTTTGCAATGTGGAGTCTTTATAAAAGGATACTTTGTGGATCAAGTTTATGAAGAATTCAGGGTTTTTTTCATTTACTATATTAAAGAGTAAATAAAAGCTTATATAGATATACATGCAAAGTGAATTATATAGCTTCCCATCTTATCACAGTAGGCAGAATGTATTTTTCTTGATGATTCAGAGCTATAACAGTAATTTTAAAAAAGCAATGGAGTAATACATTTCAATACAGTAATGCCTCATTCCCTGCTGCTACGGATAAAGATGTTTGTTCCTACACGAAATGACCTCACACTGTTCTGCTGCATGACTTTCTCTACTTTTCAAACCTTTTTGTCTTCTGCCTTGCTTTCTGGATAATAGTCCTTATTTTCCACCACAGTCAGCATGTCTATGTGAAGTAACCCCTCTCTCCTCTTCTAGGATGTTCCTATAATTTTCAGTGGCCTTGGAAAATATGTAACGAAATATATTAGAATTGTATGTAAAATTAGAAACAGCAAGATCTAGAAAGACAGTGAAAAGAACCTGTCATTTAAAATGTTAAGATCTGGGTTAATATTAGTGGAATCAGTTTTTCAACCAGAGTATTTGCTGCCTCCACTATACTTGGGATATATTAACACCTATTTCAGAGTGTTATTGAAATAATTTGATGAGATAACACATTTGAAATGCCTTGTAAACCATAAAGCTGAATACAAATTTATAACAGGGTTGCTATCATCATTATCAGAGCAAGATTGCCATCTAATGGCAACCAAGCCCGTAACAGGTACCCTAATCCTTCTAAAGCAGAAATGAAAAGAGGAATAGAACCAGCTGACGGAACACACAAATTGACAACTAATGTCACAACTGAATCCTTACTATAGTATTATCAAAATAGTATATGGTAAAAGAACATTTGCACCTCTATTAGAACTGCTCCTTCTAGTAACTAAACATCACTGAGAGCTGTGTATACTGGGAACAGTAAGTAGGTACCCGAGTCGCAAAGGTACAATTTAAACCTTAGTTCTCCTATTTTCTAGGTCTGCAATCCTGGGAAAATAACAATGCTTTTCTGAGTTTCCATTTATTCATCTATAAAGTGTGGACAGTAATACTTTCTGAGAGAGTTGCTCTAAGGATTAAATGAGATAATCCAAAATGCTTATAAACAATAGCTTAAAAAGAAAGCAAGAACAGAATCAATTAACTGCCTAGACCAGTGCCTGTCACAATGTAGATGCCTCAGTAAATAAATACAAGTTAATCACAGCTTCTTGGATCGAGTTCAAGGCAAACATATATTAAATGATGCCCATAACTAAAAAAGCCAATAGAGAAAAGACCAGTTTGAAACAAAAGCTTCAGTGTACCTGTGATTTTAAAATTTTATATGAACTATTTTTATTAGTCAAGAGAATCACAATGATTAATCATACAGCCTCAGAGTCAGAAATACTTTGAGTCCAGCTGGGCCATCTACTGTCTGTAATAGTTTATCAGTCAAATCTCCAATTTTCCCAAATGCGAAAGTGATATTATTGACCTCATTAATTGGTACCTAGACTCAATAAATATTATTTAGTATTCTATTATTGTATTTCATGCTATAATTTTATAAGCTTAGAAATAAATGATACAAAACTAATTGCATGTGTTGTGGCATTCTATTCTCAAATTTGGAGAAATTCTATGCTTAAAATGTGACTCATTTTTAGATCTTCAACTAGCATAGACTAGAAAGGTCACTAAACTTGTCAGGATCAGATTCTCCTGGGTCCTCAGGTACATCGTATTTTATTCTGTATATTTTTTAAGTGGCATTAGCTATAGTTCTTAAAAACATAGTATATGCCAGACAAGAGACTGAGAATACTAAGATGCATTAAGTTATTATTCCTCCAACAAACTTACGAGGTAGATACTATCATTACCCCCATTATCAGATAAAGAAAGGAAAGTTGGAAACGATTAAATAATTTGCTCAAGTTTATACAGCCTGCTTGGTGGCTGAGATCTAAGTCCAGAGTCTGTATCTTTAACCACTCATCTCATACTTCCAAAATTAACTGGCATGTTTCTTAGCTTTATACAATCAGAGTGAAGCCATCTTACACACACTTCTTCTGACCCAGACATATCAGACCTTGTAGAAACTTACAGTTGACTTTTATAATTTTCCCTGTGTGAATGTTGTTGCAATTCTTTGTACATTACCATTCATATTAGCAAAACCACTAGGGTTTCGTCTCAGCTCTGCTGTGCTATTATCCATTAAAAATTAATAACAAAAATTACCTCCTTAATTAATAGGCACAGGAGGAGTTCCTTACTCACTGCAGATTTTTGTACTGCTTGTTCATCAAACTCAAAATAATTTAGCGATTACCTAATTAATTCCTAATTGATATCATTGGGCCATTACTTCCCCATTTGCATTTGGACATATACCAAGAGATACTGCCCTAGGTGTCTTTAGATCCAACATCCAAAATAAATAACAAAAAAATAAAATTCCTTCACTCTGTCATACAAATGCCTTTACATTCTTTTTATCAAAGAATGCTAAATAGGTAAAATATTTTTTCAAATAAATAACTCATCTGAAAATTGTAAAGATCAAAATTAATACACAGTAACAGCCTAGCCATCCCTTTGAACGTTAATGATTTGGGTTAATGAGTTTTAATGTATTTAAAATAGGAATTTATTCTTTCTCAGATTGCTATTTTAAATATGTTTGTGGTATTTTCGACAGTTGATTAATATCCAGAGATAAGACATTTTCATGAATTTAAATGCATTGGCTTTAACACAAAGAAATGTACTTTTTGAATATTTAGTACTAGCAAATCATCACTTAAAATGTTTGACATAATTTAAATAATAAAATTTAGATTTAGATCAGAAAGTACATTTGAAAATAATCTATAATAGTGACAAATCATTCAGAAATTAATAAGTATGAAAAATAACCAATGATAGGACAATGTCTTTAATGGGGAATTAAAACTGTCTAAAATTTCAAGAAGTAGCCAATGTGTACTGGGCTACTACTCTATTCTAGGCAACCACGAAAGGAACTTTGCAATACAAATATGTCGCGCAATTAAATAGGATGGTATTTTGCAACAGAAAAACAAAAGAGGAAACTGGGCTCAAAGAGATAATTTTTTAAAAAAATTTTAAATTTCTTTTTATTCATTATATACATGTCCAAAGATGTCTACATTTTAAATAAATCACATTAATAGATATCAACTGAGTATCTACTATGTGTGCAAGTTACACAGCAGAATTAGTATCCTTCCTACACATGGTGATTTCTCCAGTCTTTGCAACTCTAATCATTATTACTTATATGCTAAACTGAATGAAATTTATAAATTTTATGAACAACAATTACTACAAATGTATACTTAATATTTCCAAAACAAAAGTATGGTCTTAAAAAGTCTTAAAAAGTTCATTTGGCCATTATACTAAGCCTTGCTATAAACTACTCTAAATCTTTGCTTTACTAAGCCTCTATACCCAAAAATTGATGTGCTTTGCCTTAGCGAAGCTTTTTTTTGAAAACACTTTAACGATTTCCAGTAATATAATAGAAGTTAATGGTATCATTATTTTAGTTTTCAGACTTTTGAAAATCACTTTTCTTTTATTAAAATCTTCATTTTGGAACATTCAACATTTATGAGCTTTTTATCAATATCAATTATCAATAATGAGCTTCTTATAATCTCAGAAGATCTTTTATTATGTTGCTTAATAAAGAAAATAAATTGTGTAAAAGCAATTCAACCAGAAGTTTTTTTTTTCTCAGCTAATGCACGTAAACATTTATTTGCTGCTTTTTAAAAATTACATAATGTGGCATCTAAAGTGAAATTGGCTTTAAAAAGATATTTTATTAAGTGACATTAAACAAACCCAAGTCACTCTAAGTAATATTTCATGTATCAGAACTGCACTTCAAATACACAAGCTAACACTATCTAATGAACAATTTGTAAAACATAGTTGGTTCATAAGGTACCCCACTTTTGGCTTTAATAAAGCAACCTACACCTTGAAGTGAATTCAGAAGATTTATAGCATTTATTATATCATTTTTCATTAAAATAAACTAATGAAGTATGTAGTACCACCATTACTTCATTAAGGAGAAATTAAAGTTTAAAGAGGTTAATTTTTCTCCCCAAGCAAATACACTGGGGTTAAATCCATAGATTTTTAAATCATTCTTTGATCATCATCATGGCTGATTACCAAACAAAACTTAGAATGCTGTATTAATTGTAGTTTTTTTTAATTTTATTACTTTCTTTCATTTTTATTATGAAAATCATCAAAAATATACAAAAATAGAAAGACTATTATAATTAATCCATGACCCTTTCACCCCATGCACCTACTGCCCAACTTTGATGATTTTTCAACCATTTGTCCAATTTGTTTCAGCTACTGCCTCTCCCATACTTGTTCATTAAAGCAAATTCCAGATATCATATTTTTTCAACCACATACCCCTCTATAGAGTTTTCCTTAAAAAACAAAAAACCATGACAACACCCAATAAAATAAACCATAATTCTGTAATAATTCAGTCAATCCTAAAACTCCTCTGATTAACTCAGAAACAACTTAAAACAAAGACTTTATAGACTTTTAAATAATTATACCAACAAGGATGCCAAATGCATTTGTCTCTTTTAACCTACAACTTTCACCAGTCCCCTTCTACCATGTCATTTAACCTGCTGAGGAAACCAGACCACTTTTCCTACAGAATTATCCACAGCCTATATTTGGGTGCCAGTAATCCTGCATGCCATTTAATATTTTCTCTCTGCCCACTTTTATTTCCTATAAAATCAAAGTTCAATCTACTTGAGTGGATTTTAGTACTTATACGAAGGGAGTGGGAGGCAGGGCAGGGAGCAAGAACACTTCAGATGTGGTGCTGTGTATTTCACTCAGCAGGGTTGCATCAAGAGAAACTAAATACCTCTTTATTACACTTTTAGTGATACTAGGAGATTGATCGGTGAGTTTAGATATTCCCAGTTGATTCTATCTTTGTAAAGTTCTCCATCAACAACATATCCTTACAATCATGCCACAGCAGATATCGACACCTTCCTCATTCCTTCTATGACTGCTTAATACACCATTATATATTCACTGTGTCCTATGGATGAATATTTGAAGTGTTTCCAATATTTTGCTATTACTAATATTTTTCAATGAATAGTTATATATAAGCATACATTATTTTGTATTTTGCCAGTATCATAGGCTTAGATATCTAGACGTTGGATTGTTGAATCAAAACGTAAATCGTTTTTTAGATATTGACAAATTTACCTTCAAAGGGGTATACCTGTTCACATTCCTAGCAGGTATAACTCTTTTAAGACAGATACACATGAACAACATAATTGTAGAAGCTATTTGCATAAAAGTGAGAAAAACCCACATTTTTAAAAGAATGTCTGTCAAATCAACTGCAGGAAAAATGTCCTAAGAAATTTTTATCCTAAATTGATACTCAACTAAAAAAATTTAAAAAGCAAGTTCTCGCTAGATATTAGACTAAAATAAAGTGTAAGAAAATATAAATATCATTATTGCCTTCTTCTGACAATTGCTAATATATTATCTATGCTATAAATACACTGCATAAACAAAAATTCATCATAAAATGTTAAAGCTGAAAATAACTGTAGAGATTATATCTAACTTCCACAAGTTAAAAATAAGAACACTAAGATCCACGAGGCTGATTTTCTTAAATTTACGCCATAGGTCTAGTTCAATGCTATTTCTGCCTGAAAATGACTGTGCTGAAGGCATTATTAGCAACAAAAAACTAAGTGTGAAAGGTTACCTTTGCTGTCAAATATCTAAATTTGAATGAACAAATAATTCCTATACTGTACTTCAAAGAGAGTTATTTTGGAATTTGGAGACATGACATTTTATACTTTAATATAAATTTAAACTATTACAAATATGCGGAGCTCCCTTATTAATTCATTAACACAAATTTATTTATCTTATACTGTAACTCTACACATGTGTGTTTATGTGGTTGCTATGGTAATCATTAGTTTTGAGGTCAGCTTTATTGCATCAACATTAACCTATGTAGTTATTATTGAAGTGGCGGAGATTTGGAACAGTAAATCTAGAACCACAAAACTTCCATTTGGTTATATAAAATAAATGAATAATGAGATTGTAATCATTGTTTTTCTTCCACAAAAAAAATGTGAACTTTTTTATTATTAAGTATTCAATTAGAATATTTCCTTCTTCAGAAAGATTCTTGTTTTGTGGGGTTTTTTGGGGGGGTGGGGGTACAGAGTCTCACTCTGTTGCCTGGGCTAAAGTGCCATGGTGTCAGCCTAGCTCACAGCAACCTCAAACTCCTGAGCTCAAGCGATCCTCCTGCTTCCTGAGTAGCTGGGACTACAGGCATGCGCCACCATGCCCCGCTAATTTTTTCTTTATATTTTTAGTTGGCCAATTAATTTCTTTCTATTTATAGTAGAGACGGGGGTCTCGCTCTTGCTCAGGCTGGTTTCGAACTCCTGACCTTGAGCGATCTGCCCACCTCGGCCTCCCAGAGTGTTAGGATTACAGGCGTGAGCCACCGCACCCAGCCCTTACTATGGTATTTTAAATTGGTCACATAAGAAATAGGAAGCAGAGTTTAAAAAGATAAAAGTTTTTAATAGTAAAAGGATTATAATACAAACTCTAAACAAAAATGGGACATAAATTTAAAAAATGGTTTAGAAGAAAAAGTTATGTAAGTAATGCAAGCAACTTAAATGGGATTCATAGGAAGTAAAAAG
>CAUYRT010098622.1:0-25252 GCA_963574885.1 Lepilemur ruficaudatus
GTTTACCCACCCAATGTATAACCTATAGATATTTCGCAGGTGAGAACTAGGCCACATTACTATTTCAAAAATGTCTGCAATTTGTTAGCACTTTAGTTAAATTAAAACTGCTAGTCATTTGTCACTTAAAGACAGGGATATGTTCTGAGAAACGCATCATTAGGTGATTTCATCGTTGTGTAAATGTCATAGAGTGAACTTGCACAAACCCAAATGATACAGCCTGCTACACATCTAGGCTATACCATACAGCCTATTGTTCCTAGGCTACAAACCTATATACCGCATATTACTGTACTGAATATGGTAGGCAATATTAATACAATGTTAAGTATTTTTGTATCTAAATATATCTAAACACAGAAAAGGTACAGTAAAAATATGGTGTGATAATCTTATGGGACCACTGTCATATGTGGTTGTTTTTTGACCACAATGTTGTTACAGGCACATGGCTGTACTTTTCAAGATGTTAGTCATTTTTATCAACAAAGCTTATCCACCCATACTATATATGGTCTCTTTCTCCTTCTTTGTCTATGTATTTTTAATATGTAATATATATATATACACAACACTCTATGTCTATATACATAACAATACACCCTTAGTTTTGTCTACTTCCTCAATATCACATGCTTTGTTTTGTCATGCTAAATTACTACTTACAATTTCATACTTGCCTTAGCATGATTCTGCTTTTCAAACTCTGTGCTTTTGTTTACTCTATTTTTTCCACTGAACTATACTTTCTTTTTTTCTCATTTTATGTAGGGGTATATTTACCATTAGTATGGGCATTCTTTCTTGGGAATGAATTGTTCTTCTAGAAGCAGGATGATCCCACAGAAGCCAGGAAGGAGGAACAAAGACTTGAGCTTAGTCCTTACCACAGCCACAGCTGCAGTGACTGAGTTCTAGGCAGATCCGGTTCAAGAGTAGCTACAGAAGACCCAAGTTTTTATTGGGTAGGCTCCTCTGGAGTAAAGGTTCTTGTGTGTGCTTGTTCCAGAGTAAGATAGGAATGTGAGGAGTCAGAGGGTGAATGGCAACAGGGTGGAAAGCACGGAGCAGTTGGGATCTGCCTGTGGTATCCTGGTCTAGGGAGCGCAGGCAGCTCACTGGGGAATGACTAACACCAACGTCTTCCCTGTGCTTCCTCCATCTTAAAGGGCAGGATCTACACAGGGATTTAGACATGTTGTTGGTTTGGAGATGTTTCTTTTTAATACCTTATTTTAAAATGCACCTGGAACTTACTTTAAGCAGGTGTGGTAAGATGCGCAGACATGGAAATGCCTGTCAGGAAGGAAGAAGTATTTATACTCACAGATCCCTTGAAAGGGGAGGCCCAGCACACCATGAAGGGCCACATGGGGAAGCACCAGGGTAGGTCACAGGCAGAGGGAATGTGGGGAAGACAAGGACAAGTGTCTCTGCTGTGGCTTCCGTGGGAAGGAATGGGAGAGGCAGGGGGAGCAGGCTTAGGGTTATCTAGTTTAAATAATTTCCACAAGCTGTGGGGTGTCTCTATTGCCTTGGTACCTGGTCCTGAGGCAGTTAGGACAGGCAGATAGTGACCTAGGGTGTGGGGCCCATTGGATGAGGTGGCTGGAGGTACGGGCTTCAGATTGATTAATCCGTATGTGAAAAGTACACATGCAGGTCAGTCCTTTACCATCTCTAGAGGTCTGCTGGCCCTACGAGGGCGGTCTCGCCAGGAACACAAGGCCCCAGATGTCAAAGCATCATAAAATAACAGAAAATTAAAAAAAAAAACAAACTTGATCAATTCATATCTGCAAGAGGTCTATTTTTGGAGCAGCCCAAGGGAGTTGATAGTTGGTGTTGCAGGTCAGGTTCCCCAGAAACCAAATTCTGGGTTGGAGATTTGCAGAAGGAAGTTGAACGCTCAGACTCAGCTCTCTGACTCCACGCCTGTGGAGGAAGAGAAGGAAGCACCACCTTCTCCAGCAAAGGAGAAGCTGGAATGCGATGCTGGCCACGCAAAGGCCTCAGCAGATCCTGGTCTATGGCGAGCTCAAGAGCAAGAGGGCCCTTCAGAAATGTCCCAAATTGGGATAAAGAGTCAGGGATGTTGGCGACCAGCGCACTGAGTCTCCCTCTTAGAGTGTCCTGTGCACAGAGGGCTCCCTCACTGAATCCTATGTCCCTCCTGGGGTGAGGTGGGGAGCCCACATCCAGTGACTGGCCTGACTCTGAACTATACTTTCTTTAACAGTCAAAATCCAATTCATCCTTTAAGAACACAATCAAACCTACTTTTCCCATTCTGTTTCCCTAACACTCATAATGATAATAAATTGTTTCCCTATTATTCTGGGAGTGTTTCCATCATGGTCTGCCTACCCACTGTGAGTTTTGAAAGAATTAACACTTTCTTGTGTATTTATATAAATTCCACTTGCCTTAAAAAAGGCTAGGGCATAGTACACTTCAGTGAATTAATGAATAAGGAGTAAACGAATGAATTGACTGATACCTAATCATTAGTATAAAGTTCTCCTTCTCTCCTTCATTAGATAAT
Source organism: Lepilemur ruficaudatus (assembly GCA_963574885.1). NCBI lineage: Eukaryota > Metazoa > Chordata > Mammalia > Primates > Lepilemuridae > Lepilemur > Lepilemur ruficaudatus. The sequence goes on from CAUYRT010098622.1 coordinate 2,549, forward strand.
AGGTAAGTGATTCTCTGAGCAAATATTTTACTTCTTATATAATCACTTCCTTACAATACACAGTACAATGCTCTCAACACAGTGGGTAATCAATACCTGCTGTTGACTGTTGAAGTAAAATAAATTTACAAAAATAAACCAAGCTTGTTTCTAGTAATGGAACTCCCCTTGGTGATTTTGGCATGCTAAATGAAATCACCACAGGAAAGTTTATGAATGATATGGTGAATATTTCAAATAAATGTCATACTTTCAGATATAGCCCCATTGACCGCAATTGCTACAGATATTGAAAATTCAGCAGGTCTCAAAAGGGAGAAAATTTTGGATGGCATTAATGATTCACTTATTTATTTCTTTCCCTTTGGGACCAACTACATTGATACCATTACCCAGGATTAAACAGTGTTGTTCAATTAGAAATGAATTTCTTGAAATACATTATAAAAAAGATATCCAGCTCATAATTAGTAAGAATAATATGATGAGGGGAAAAGTACACATGTTTCCTGAAACAGCTTCCACTAATATAGAACTTTATATAAATTATTATTTTTGCTATATAATAGAGATAATTTTATTTCATCCTCCTAAAAATACTTTGGCTAATTATCATGCTATTCTGAACTTGAGGTTGATACAACTTACATAACACAAGGAACATATAATATGCATATATATTTATGGATAATATTAATATTTTAATAATATACATATTAACTCACATATGTATATTCACATGTATATTCACATAATACACCTATATGAGTATACATACATATGATACTTATAATTGTTATACACTGAGCTTCATTTAAGAGAGTAAGCTATAATTAAGAATATGTTGTGATTTTTTTTTCAGAAGAGGATCAGTGGCATTTAATAGTCTTAATTTTTAAAAATTTATGCGTAGTATATGAAAGTATTCTTATAATAAAATTTTAAATAATGTAGAAGTATATAAAGTGAAAGTGATGATGGAAGAACCATTCTTTAACCTTTTTCCCACTAAAGGTTATTTTGGTTGTCTCCAATTCTTTGTTCTTATGAACAATGCTGCAATAACCATCCTAATACTATCACAACTATGTATATGCAAGCGTTTTGGAGGAGAAAAATCAAGAACTGGCATTTCTGGGGCTAATATGTATACAAAGAGCCAAGTGACCTTCCAAAAAAACCCTGTAGCATTCACTCATCACACAACAAATACTTGCTATCAAAAAAAAGTTATGATTAACATCTTAAATGAGAAAAGCACTATTATATTTAACCATATATTCATTTTATATTCTATGATTATTCCTGGAGAAAAGAATGAAAATTCTGAAACTTTGAGAAATCCTTAAAATTTATAAATTGCTTAATATATGCAATGAATTAACACTATTAACTATGTGCCCAACATTTAGAAATATATTAGGTTACCATTAAAGAGTCTGTTTTTCAGCAAATATGGTAAGTACCTTAATCTGCATTTGCACACTTGTATATTACATTTAGGTTATTCTTTCAATTTAAAAAGAAGTCTTTATTTCCTTAAAGTATGGCTTTACTATTCTACATTTTTTTCTATTTGAAATATTATCTCTGATATTGGAAAGCCATTTTTTTCTGACAAATCTCAATAGTTAATCTGAATAAAGAATATCACATCCTCTACCAAATTAAAATTTAAAAGTTCATATATTTCAAGTGATAAACCTATTATAAATTTGTTTTCCACTTCTTTCTTTACTCTCAAACATTAAAAAATCCATAAATTGCTTTAGTTTGTCTTTCAAATTATATTATGTGAAATATACATTCTTCTCATGTTCTCATTTTTTTCTTTCTTTCTACTAAAGTGTCAGTCAATACATTTCATTGAGGAGATGTTTTGTGTGGCAATAATTCTCCGATACTCAAGAATTATGGAAGTAAGAACATGCTCAAAGAATGTGTTTGTACTAGCTATACTGCAACGGGCTCCAGATTTCCAATTTACAAGTTTTAAATTAATGGTTGTTTGCTTTAAAACAAAAGCTAGTTATCATAGAAACTAATTCATTGCATAATACTCTCACCATCAACTAGATTCACAACATCACTCATTCTTTGTGTTCTATTTATTTGGAAATAAAATAAGAAAGATTATCATTCTTTCCTTTCTAAAATGAGAAAAGTGGAAAATGGAGATGATCAGAGTCATGTAGGGTTGTAAAAATATTAACTTACAAAATCTTTGATTTTTGTTCTTTATCGGTTTATTTAGCTAATTGACAACAGGGATACATAGGAGCCCACATATATAGCAATTACACTTTGCCCTCAGTTATGCATCTGTAGAGTCAAACAACCATGGATGCAGAATTCATGCATACAGAGAGCTGACTGGAGGACCTGAGCATTCCCTGAGTTTGATATCCATGGGGGGTCCTGGAACCAATCCCGCACCAATATCAAAGGGCCTTTGGGACCTTTGGGGCCTGTTCTCTCACTTTCTGTTCTTTATATATCTGGAGAATTTTTTAAAAAAATATTTATTTCATGTAGTTTTCCATCCTGCAATGCTGAACAGATTTTTATACTTCTGTAGTGACTAGCCCACAAAGGAATCAGGGCAACCATGGACTATTTAGTAAGGGAGAATATATTCATTTAAGTAATATTTCAAAAGATAGCACAATAATTTCTATGAAAATCTGACACTTTGTGCATTTACTTTTCTATTTTGCTTATCTACCTAACTGGGGTAAATTTACAAATAAAGTCAAGTCAATTGCTACAGTTAAGGCCATTTCACAAGCCACCTTCAATTTACTAAGTAATTCAGGACATTACAGATGAGGAAAGTGAGGCACAAAGAGTATAACTAGATCAATAGAAGCACTAAATTTTGAACCTATGTGATTTGGCTCCAGTGTTAGTATTCTTAACCAATATGTTGTACTACTTAGAACAGTCATGGCACAAACTATTAACATTTTTCCAAAATCTCTTCAAGTAGGGGAGAAGGATTGATGGAAGCAGCAGTAGAAGCAGCAACAAAAATTTAAATTAATCATGAATTTAGATACATTGGCAGTATTTTGAAGAATGTTGTTATGGCTGTTTAGTCCAACTTTGTCCATGAAAGCATGCTAAAGAAAATGAAAGGTAAGCCATTTCTGGTGAATTTCAGTAAAATAGAAACCATTTGGCCTAAGATGTGGGCCTAGGATGTAATTAATGCCATAATGGAAGTACTCATTTCACTGAATTAAATTCCTCTTGAATTTCTTATCTAAATGATACAGAATTTCATGGTGTGCCTATAATTAGTCATAAATTGGCTTTGCTAAAATGAAGTTGCAGGATAATGTAGTCTCTTAATAGTTGAAAAACTGAAAGTTTAATATAATACACTATAACTTAGAAAAGAGCTAAACACATTTAGGGTTAAAAGTATGAATAATCAATTTGCATTCAATTCCTATCCAGCAATTTGTTTTATAACTAAGTAATGTGAAAATATTTAAATGAAGATTCTGGGCACATTTTTATCAGTGAGAACTTATATGGAGTAATTTCTAAAAATAGAGAAAAACTGGAAAAAATTGACTCATTTTGATATTGATTTTTTTTTCTTTAAAGTTGATAAATGTGCTTTTCATTTTGTTTGGAATGATTGATACCATAGCATTCTAACACCAGCACGATTCATGACATCACCTTTGGATTAAGATACCCTTGTTCTGCCTTAAGTTGTACAGTAGTTCCTAAACCTATTTAGCCCAGATCTTAAAGTCACTCCATTGATTTAGTGTTTTAGGTCACCTTCAACTTTATCTATAAACTGACATCATGGTCTGATTTACTATCATTTAAAGACTTAGTCTGTGCATTGAGTGTAAAGCCTTCTGAACAAAAAGAGAAGTTATTCCAAAATGCTTTAACTAGAATGTCAGGATATTATTTTAAGATTTAGAATTACATATGTCTACAAATCAGCTCATTCTGTTTTATTTCCAATCATCTTTTGGAAAAAATAACATATGCTTCTATTTTTTCATGAAAAGGCATGAAAAAACAATTACCCTTCCATACACATTTTGAAAATATGTTAGATATGTTTAACATAACTGCAGAAAACACATAAAAGTCCCATAAGCTGTACTTTTTCAAGAGTACAAATCAATTTGCACAACTATTCAACATGAAAATAATTGTATAAAAATATATCTAAAAGCTGCACTTTTCACAGAAGCAATAGGATACTTGTTTAATTTGTATATGAACTATCACTCTGTGCCAAATTTTGTAAGCTTTGAAGGAATTTTTTTTTGCAAAATACTAATCTGATAAAGGACTGGTATCCAAAATAAGCAAAAAAAATCTTAAAACTCAACAATAAGATAACAACACAATTGAGTAATGGGCAAACAATCTGGACAAACACTTCACCAAAGAAGATACACAGATATAAATAAGCATATGAAAATATGCTGTGTTTCACAAGTTAAAATAACAATGTGACACCACTACACAGAAATTAGAATGACTAAAATCCAAAACACTGACAGTACTAAGTGCTGTTGGGGATGTGGAATAACAGGTACTCTTATTCATTGCTGGTGGGCACACAACAATGGTACAGCCTCTTTGGAAGACAGTTTGGCAGATTCTTACAAAACTAAACATATTCTTACCATACAATCTAACAGTGGAACTCGTTGGTGTTTACCCAAATGAATTGAAAACTCACGCACACAGAAAAACCTGCACGTGAATGTTTATGGCAGCTTTATTCATAATGCCAAAATGTGGAAGCAACCAGTAGGTGAATGGATAAACAAACTGTGGTACATCCATGCAGTGGAATATTATTCAGCATTAAAAGGAAATGGGCTATCAAGCCATGAAAAGACATGGAAGAAACGTAAATGCATATTACTGACTGAAAAAAAAGCCAATCTGAAAAGGCTACATACTGTATAATTCCAACTATTTGACATTCTGGAAAAAAGCAAAAGTATAGAGATAGTAAAGACTTCAGTGGTTGCCAGGAGATTGCAAGAGGGGTGTTGGATGAACAGGTGGGAGCAAAAAGTATTTTTAATATCAGTTTTGATTATTAGGGTAAAATCTCATATATTCAAAAGCTGAAAAGTTGATCCTATTAATAACAAGTATTTTCATGGCTCAGATGGCTGAAGTTCTTGGTTAACTTTGACTAGATTAATTGCTAAAAACTGATTTACATATGGTTATTATAACAAAATTTTATATACCCAGTCTTTGGAGTTTTTAGAAGATTGTGAAATCTCCTATTTATCTTATACACAATGTTAGTTACAATTTATATTTCATCATTGCCCTTATTGTCCATATCACTGTCCTATTTTTCAAAATTGTCTTATTTTGAAAAACACACACTGTACATATTCACAGATTTTTCTCTTCTTTCCCAAAATGAAATGATTAGATCAGTGTTATGCATTACCATTTCTCAATATTAATAATTTTATGATACATATGTATATTACACACATGTAGGAAGGAGAATACTAGTATATAAAATGCTACAAATATGGTAAGCCCTTAGAAATAAATATTAGCTGTTATTAATTTTATTAATTTTTGGTTTCAAATATACTAAAAAATTCGTATTTGCTCATATTCTAGTTTTTGTTAATTGCTTAAAAATAGATAATGATTGTCATGTTTAAAATGAAAATATTCTCTCTTTCTCAACAAAGAAATGAAAAGAGATAGATGGATAAACTTTAGTGAATGATTTTAAAATAAATTATTTATTATGGCTATTAAGAATAAACTTTGACACTAAGTAATTTTTAAAAATGTCCCTTTCTACTAATTTAGTTCAATTTTATGAAGTCATTTCTCACATAAAATTAGGAACTTAATTTCATATGAGGATTATGTTAAGAATAAGAAATTCTACTTCTGTCTGACAATAGTTTACACTATGGACAAATTACATTACCTTTTTGCATTATTAGCAAAACATTTGAATTTTCTTATTTGCAATATGAGGTATTACTACTTTTCTAGTATATATCAGGCCTGTGTAAGACATTTTACTGAATAAATGAAATGAAAAATAAACTCATGAGGATTCAAGACCTTTCTTAGCTTAAATTCCTAGCTAGAGAGCTGAGTAAATGACTTCATTATACTACCAAATGAATAAACTGGTAAAAAATTTATAAACAAGATATCATAATAGAGTTTTATCAAATATATAATAAAATCTGGAAATCTTATATCTTTCCCAAGAAAAGGGCTATAGACAAGTTTTGTTTATGACATACTCTATTTTTCCTATTAGGTTATTAAGCATGAAATGTCCAATTACCTTAAGTACTAAGTTTGACAGTTGATATCTCTGACATTTCACTTTGACACTTCTTGTTTTATTTTCATTGTGAAGGTACGTCCTCAGTCTTGCAAACACACATTTGGCTTGTGATTATCTTTCAAAAATTTTTTAGAGCAATTTTTGTGAAGCCATGGATAAGTCGAAAATTCAAGTTACTTTTGAATATGATTTCCATCGTGGAGCCAATGCAGTGCAGACAGCTCAGAATATCCATGATGTGTTTGGGAAGGATGTGGCTAATAAATGCACAGTACGCCAATGTTTTGAGAAGTTCTATTCTGGTGTTTTTAATTGTGAAAAGAGTCACATGGGTGACCTGAGACCAAGGTGGATAATGATGAGCTGAAAGCTGTAGTAGAAAGGAATCCATCTCAACCTACATGTGAACTAGCAGCAAGGTTTGGTGTTACTATTCCAACAATATTTGACCAATTGAAACAAATGAGTGAGGTAAAGAAGCTGGATGGATAGATACCACATGAATTAAACAAACGTCAGAAGAGAAATCGTCTCAGAGCTTACCTTTCTTTGCTATCACAACATAAAAGCAAACCATTTCTACACCATATTGTTACATGTGATTAAAAACAGATTCTTTTTGACAGTTGCAAGCATTCAGCACAATGGTTGGATAAAGATGAAGAGCCAAAACACAGTCCAAAACCGAATATTCATCAAAAAAAAAAAAAAAAAGCTAATGGTGTCTGTTTGGTGGCCCAGTGCTGGTATTATCCACCACAGTTTTATGAAACCTGGTCAATCCATTACGGTAGATGTCTACTGCAACCTGATGACCTAATAATATCCTATATTTATAATGTTTAGGACATTAAATATGAAACGTCTGATTTCAAATCAAAAATGTAGTTTATTATATCTCAAACAAGAAACAGTACAATTAATCAAAGTATGAGTCTAAACTACCAACAGTTTTGCCATCTTAATAGCATCTTGTTTACGCCAGCAGCGAAGAGCCTGCAGAGGTAGTGGCGATGAAATCACCAAAGGTGTTTTCAAAGCTTGTTGAGAGTTGAATATTTTTCTTTGCAAGAAGTGGTCCCACGCTTGGAAGAAGTGATAGTAGTCAGTTGGTGCAAGGTGTAGTGAATAGGGTGGATGACAGAGAGTTTCCAAGTCCAGCTTCTATAGTTTGAACAGTGTTGTTTTTTGCAACATGTGGTCTTGCAAGAGGATTGGCCTGTACATATTGACCAATCTCAGTACCTTGATTGCAAGCATTCTCATCATTTCATCCAATTGGTTTCAGTAGACATCTTCTTAAATAAATTGATTAGGTTTCATGAAACTATAATGGATAATGCCAACACTGATCAACCGTCAAACTTAGCACTTAAGGGAATCGGACATTTCATACTTAATAACCTAATAGTATCTTATAGTAAACATCTATAATCTGAAATTGTGCATTCCTTAGTCTATTACAGGTTACAGGTCCCTGCACCCAGAGCTCCCTACAGGGGCATGCATTCCATATATGTCCACCACTGGCTGCAGCCCTGCCTGGAATAGTGACTTGCCTGAGAGAAGCACTGTTTACTCTCACGTGGTGCTCAAGGCTCTACCTTGGTTTCATCATGGTGCTTATTGGGTGGGACCTGCTCATGTATGTCAGAGTAGTTTTATTTCTTTATTGGTTTTCCATGAGATTTTTCCCATTGAGTTTTCTTTAACTTACGTTAAATGCAATAAGTTTGTTTCCTAGGCATCACTTCTTTTATATTAAGCTTATTACTGAACACCCCACCATTAAAGTTTTTGTTCATCATTTAAGACTGGGAGCTAGAAACTCTTGTGTTATGATTATCATAAAAGTGTCTCCAGAACTAATACTTCTATCTTGTAATAATTCTGAGATATATGATAAAAAATGCACTGCATAATTTTTAAAAAAAATTGTCCTCAATACTGAAAACAGCTTTAGAACTTCTCATGTATAAAGATAAAGTAAAAATCTTTTGTAATTTATTGTAGCTCTTGTTTCCCAATAAAATTTGCATATACAGATACAACTATATTAATTTACTCAGGTAATGAATTTTATGGGACCAGATGAAGAACATATTCTCATAGATGCTCATTTGCACACAGATTAGAAAAGATACATCATTTTACATTAACTTTGAGAATTAAATGTGATATTGCATAAAACATTTTTAGCACAATACCAGGCATATATCAGTCAATAAGTATTAGTTATTCTTGTGCTATTTCAATACCTGTGTAATTATTTCACTTAATGTTTAATCAGGCTTAATTTCTAATTTAAACCAAAGGATATAAAATTGTACATTATGAAGGAACTATCACTATAGGATTAAAATGATTTTCTCTTCCTTCTTAGATCTAGCATATTAACCTGTTCACACTTTAAATTGGATGCATGCTGGTATATTGATTATTGTTTAGCACTTCAAAATAATGACTAATACTTATTTAGTGGTTTCTATATGGCATTATTTTATGTGCTTTGAATAACATCTAATCTTTACAACACTATGAGAAAAGTATTAATATTATCATTTAATGGGTGAGGAGACTGAGGCACAGCAAGATGAAATAGCTACATCTAGAAATTATTAAGTGGTAAGGTTGAGTTTTACACCCAGATGACCTGTTTGTTGCACTGCCTCCTTTTGTAACAACACTGATAATGGAGAGATATTTTCAAATTTCCCCTTAATCATTTCCTTACATTTCCATTATTATCATCCTATCTTGGGCCTGACCCTTTGGTGGAGGGACCTGCTTTGGCTTTTCTCTGGCTGTGCTTCTCCCCTCAAGAAAAGAATTTTGGCAGCCACGGAGAATGGTCCATGCAGAGCCTGCCCTGGATCATACTTAGAATACTTGGAACCTTGGAATTCTTTGGTAGGATGATCCCAGGCTGTTCTCCAGGGCCTCTATAGGCCTCTGTACTAGGTCCCTCTCTGTGGGTGGACTGGTGTGTATGCCTATAGATTGAAGGGGAGCCAAGATGTATGGGATGTGAGCAGAGCTCGGAACTATGGACCGGAATGCCCACCTATGGTACAAAGCCCCTTGCAGTGTTGTACACAGATGGACAGACTTCAGATTAGGGATAAGGACCTGGAGCCAGCCTCTGCCAGAGTCCATGTTTTTATACAAAATCACAGAGAGTCTAAAAATTCCAAACCCATAACTAGCTTTTCAGGATTTATAAAGGGATTTATCAAAGTTGGAAAATAAAAGTTTGTCAGTTTATGACCTTTTAATAATTATACAATATGTGGACTGCTATATGTATTCCTGTCCCAGACTCCACAACTATTAAAGGAAGGCCTAGTTTTCATGCATGTAATTATCCTTTATGCACACTATCTCATAATGGAATTTGTTACTTCATGTTCTTTATCTACTTTTCCCCTCTGCAGTGCATATTATTAATTTATGCTGTAAGAGAGAGAGTATGGAACATAATAAGAACTTAGTTCATTTTGTTTATTGAATAACTGGTAGACTACATATAGAGGTGTTAACATAATTCTCCCACACTGTCTGATTTACAATCAGAACATCCACAGAGCTCACATGGTCACATGCAAAACTATGTTATAAAGAACAAGCCACTCCAGGTGGGATTCTGAATCATTAGGCAGAAATTCTAGATCCTGAGATCTTTAGTTAATGCTGCCTAATATCTTAAATTCTAATGTATTTTCTCTCTTTAAACTGAGACTGTCTTCATTTTACCATAGGTCAGAGTAGTATGAGTAGAAAAACATGAAAGTGAATAATATTTAATATTAGGAAATTATGAGGATTCAGCCAATAGCCATAAAGAAAATTGAACTTTTTTTTTTTAGGTCAAAAGCACTAAAGAATTAAATGATAATATAATTTGGTTACTTCCTAAAATAGCTATCTTTCTACAGTCTATTTTCATTAACATCAATGGCCATTCCTTAATTATAAGGCATTATACTTTTCTACTGTTCTTTAGCTAAGTATGTCACACCTGATCTTTGATTGTGCAAGTTCTAGTTATTCTAATATGATAAAATAATGAAATTTAGAAGTTAATTTCCTTAGCACTTTTATTTTAGTCCTCTAATAGTAACATTCTAAGAAATGAGCTTGGCAAACGTTATGCAAAAAACATACTTTTCCCCCCAACTCCTTTCCAAAAATTTATTCTCTATTGTCTCATAAGGATAGGAAGCACTTTAGTAGAATTAATTTGGGATCCAAAGAGATATTAATACCTCTATGGAAGAATGAGAAGTGAATGGCCAATGGAGTTCTGGGCCTGTCAACAAAGAGAGCTATAATTCTTGAGTAATCAAATTAAAATTTAAATGTGTAAAAAGGAACTGCAGTCCCTAAGAGTAAAAGCAGCATGTTTTCACTAACACTAATTCCTCAGTTACTGGAGCCATGTAATAAACACCTCTCCCAGACTGCATCTGTGTTCATTCATTTATTCATCCATTCAATATGTATTTATTAAGTGTCCACTATATACCAGGCACTGTGCTACTTACTAAATACATAAAATAAAATTTGAATTCTTACAGAGTTCAAACAGGGGAGGTAAGCTATGGGAGGCAGACATTATCAAGTATGTGTTTAAATAATTATATAGTATGATACATGTTCTATAGGAAATAATTTTGTGAAGAGAGAAAATAATGAGAGACACAAACGTGATGGCAACCTTCCTAGGGAAGTGATATTCTAGACCTGAAAGACAGGCAGAGAATATTCAGACAAGAAAGAGGAAGGTACAGTTCAGGTCAAGGGAATAGGAGGTGTAAAGGCATTGATGTGTGAAACATGTTGGCATGCATACCTAAGCTGGAGGCTTTTTGTATTGTTTCTATGAAATCATGATGCATCATACAGGCTAGTGTCACAGCTAGATCAGGTAGGGCTTATGAGTCAACAGAAATACTTAAGTAATTATTCTTGACTCAATGTCATCAAAATTAAATTAGGAGCTGTTATTCATATAATGGATAGCCATTTGCATATTCTTCATAACTATCACTTGGACATTTCTATCCGTGCTGGAAATTGAAAGATTGGGTGCGTTCTTTTTTGTTTTTATGCTATTTATTATTATAGGAAATTTAAGTAACAATATTCATGATATCTAAAACTACACTTCATGAGGGCAATCATATGATAGGATTCACACAATCATGTATTCTTTCAATAAGCATTTGATGAGTGTCTATGTGCAAGGCACTACTTGGTGACAGGGATAAAGAGATGCATAAAATTTTCTTCAATGAACACAGAGGAGGAGAGGTAAGGTATGCAAACAAATAAGTTTGAAGGAAAAGGGAAGTATGAGAGTGGGAGCATGAGTAGAAGCAAGACTAGAAACAGGCCTATTTTTATTAAAGTACCAGCTTGCACATGTGTTAGGCCTAAAGAAAGAAGACTAAAAAATGGAGAGGCTGAAGATATTAGAGAGATGGCAAAAATCGGAGAGCTAGAGGCCCTAGAGAAGAGATGACCGAACAAAAAGTAGACATGGAAACAAAACATTTTGAACAGGGAAATTTTACAGGCCAATTTTAAAATAAAGAGAAAAAGTCTTGGAGTTACCTCTTGATAGTAAATATCTACTCCATGAAATATAAGTTGATATACTGAAAATTCAAGGCCAGGGAAGGCCCAGTTTTAAGTTCTCATTGAATAAATGAGAAAAAGGCTCCAGATTTGAGAAGAGTGGTTCAAAGTTAGAGTTATATTTCATCCTCTTTATAGATTTGATTTAGCTTCTTCTAAACTGGTGATGATGATGATGATGACGATGACAATGATGATGATGATGATGACTGGAAGAGCATTAATTACACGTTGCAGGGATTTTTAAAATTTTATAGTGAGCCCAAAAATTGTGACTAAAGAAATGTCAATGCTAAATACTTCAGATTTGTGACAGCTATTTTTTCTTTTATCATAAAAAGTAGTTGATAGCATACACAAATATGCAATTTAGTATCTCTATATATGTATCAACAAAACATTTAAATATTGGATATTGTGAGACTCTGCTCCATGCATAAAACATTCAGAGTAAACTTGATTCACTGCTAATATTTAAAAATGGTTTTTTGTCATCCAGATGTCAGCTTTCCTTGCACATAGTAAACAGCAAATAAAACTAAGCTGAATTAAATTGTTTTCATTTTACTTTTATTTTTGCACAAACTTAATATTTCTTTGATTTCTCTTTTGTTTTTCTTTGAATTTTTATGGCTCATGTTTTTAAAGCTTAAAACTTAAACTATGTGGAAGGAAATGAAATTAACTTGTAACTATAAAGCTTAGCATAATGTGCACCAAATATTGTCAAATATCAATATTATGGTAATTAATCAGGCTGGTAAAATATTTATCTCAGATTAATAAAATGTATTTACTATTTCTAATTATTTTTATGATGAACTCTGCTATAGGAGTTTTTTATATGACTAATATTTTAAGCTACACATTCAATCTTTGAGAGTTATCACACACGCACAAATATAGTAAACAAATGGTTTTGGTTCTAGTTATTAAATTATTTCTCTTATGTTTCTCTCAAATTTTCCATGCATTTGTATCATACTTCTTGATGTTTTGTCATTTTCTCCAGCACTTTCCCCTGTGACTGACACTTTGGCAAAATTTCCCAGGGAGTCCAAATTCCTATGCCATACATCTGCTACTGAGCAAATACTTGGTTGGGTAATTGTTCTTATCATATTGGCATAAACCTTGTGACATCGTGAAACCAATTAGAGGTTAAATCTCCTCCCTGCATCCTCAATCATCTACTGCCTAGAATTACACAGCAAATTAAAATGAATATAGAAAGTTTATTTGAGTTTTTTCTTGATATTCTGAGATGGTATACATTTTAAAAAATACATAAACATCTAAAATTATTTTTAATAGAAATTTAGAAATATGAAGTAACATTCTTTTTAAATGTTTGATAGAGCACAGATGATTGTTTCGAGTCATCTATTTCTTAACACAAGAACCACAGAAGCTAATGCAACAACCATCTTTCCCCGTCTTTGATTTAGTGCTAAGGAGCAAGTATACACACTCTTTATCCCTTGTAAAGTAACAGCTCACCATTCTATAGAATCACACAGATGAAAAAGTAATTTTAATTGTATCACACCATAATATCTGTGACTCCAGCTAGAGAGTGTGTTTGACACTTGCAAACTCTATTTTCCTCTGTTCTCAAAGGGAAATCTTGGTCTTCCACTTCAGTTTACTTTCAGCGTTTTCTTTTGAGGGGAAGTGAATGCTATGAAGAGCAGCACGGCTTTTTTGAGTTTGTCGGGTGATTGAAAACCTAAGAATGGGGATCCTTTATGCAGTTCAATGGTATTTCCTACTAATGACACAGAGCTCTTATTCAGAAGGAATTGGTTCGAAGAATGGTACTTTAAGATGAAGAAGATAGAAGTAGAAGAGTTATGAATAAAAGAGGTAATAGCCTATTCCCCAGACTTACATATAGTCAATGATCTGAAAAGCTGGGAAATGCCTTATGGGTTATTAAAATCAATTCCTCTTAAGGACTTTCCTTTCTTTTTATTTTCTCCTAAAACACATTTGTTCATTTTTTTTCTTGCCAATGTTTCTATATTAACTTAAGAAATTGATTTGATGGCTCTATTTTTAATCTGCTGTCAAAGTTTTTAATTTTTTGAATATTAATTTGAAAAGAAACAGAAGATGTCTTTTCAATTTTCAATTATTTACTCTTTTTATGGTGACTTATTATCTGATACAGAAATAAGACATTTTAGCTATTAATAGTTGCCAATTTGTTAATTTGGAATAGAATTATATGATAACTGGAACTAACAATTAGGTTTAGGATTTATTTTAGTTTCAGATGGAACATTTTACTTATCAGTGCTATTTGTGATTTTGTTCAGGGGTGCAGTCCAGGTACAGGGTATGGTACATCTTTCATTATAGAATTTTCATAAATATTATCTTATAATAGGTTATAAATAATATCTATACTTCTTGATTTTTTACGTTAAGAAGTTTTAACTTTGTAGAATTTCTGGACAATTATAAATGATGTGTAAAATGAAAAATAGTGTCCCTTGTTTCAGCAGAGCTAAAATGAGTGCTGGTCTATTGCCCATGTTTTTGTAAGAAGCAATGTCACTTGTTTTCTGTCATGCAATGCAGATGTAGTAAAATCCATTTAGTCAATGTAACTTAAGTATCAAACAAAAGTTTAAAAATAATTTTTATCACAATTTCTTTAAGAATATACAAGTCTTGGATCTTCATTCAAATTTTAAAAAGGCAACTTGGACAAATAATTAGTTTTATTGATGTTATCAGGTCAAGGACCTGAAATGACCTATTACAACTTAACTGAATGCTCTCTGTGTTACACTAGACAAAAGATAATTGGTTCTTATTTAATATTTCTCAATGTTGACATCATTAAAGCATTATATATTATTTAGATCATTATGTTTTGGGACAAGGAATTAAATAAATTTTCAGTGTTTATGTTATTATGCAAGATAGTTTATAAAAGTTATCCAAACACATTCTTACCCTAAAGCAGCTTGCAATCTACCAATAGGAAAAGTAGCTTTTAGCTCTTGCATGGAGATATGGGGAGAATTATTTTTGACAGAAGATAATGTCAGCAAGTATACAGTGATGGAAAATTTAATAACGGGTTTTGGTAGTGGCATGGCTTAATACAACATATATGCATTGTTGTAACTGCAAAGGAGTCTAGAAAGAGTTCCTAAAGGACAGTTATGGAACTTCTCAATAGAATACTGCAAAATCTGAAATGTGTTCTTCAAACAGTAGGAACCGTTAATGCTTTTAGAGCAAAGAAATGGCATGATAAGCTTGAGTCTTTGAAAGATTATTCCATCAGAATTATTGGCATGTTGGAGAATAGAGGGAGAGAAGCCAGCCTGAAAGAAGATTTTCCCAGTAAAAGATGCCCTGAACCAGTGTTGGGTGAGACTTGGAAGGCTAGTTCAGATATGAGAAGACAGGTTCATTTATAGATTTTCTTTTCTTTGATTGAAGGCCTTTCTGCTCTGCCCAATTAGAACTGTCTTCTCTTCATTGCGCCTCCACTTTTTCTTACAAGGGAGGAGGAAAGGAAGCGAATGCTATTTATACAAATATCTCTGGATTTTCATAGATATGCATTTTATTTTTAGAAAATTTGGCAATGTCTCAAAGCATTTTTAATTGACTTCTTGCTGCTATTTGTTTCTTTGTTTCTGTTAATATAGAAAGGGAATAGGAAAAAGATCTACTCAATAGAGTTAAATTAGGGAATGGGCAGGAACAGTAGGTAAAAGAGAATATGTTTTATAAGCATATAAAAGATGTTCAAAATATTAAGCATAAATCAAAAACCGGATACATTTTCCAACTGTTTTGTTGGTTATAGAACAAAAAGTTTGGTAATACACTGTGTTGGCTACAATATGAAGAGACAGACATTCTAACGCACTGTTGGTGGGAGTGTTAGCATCATCCCTATGGAGGGCAATTTGAGTAAAACCAAAATTTCAAATGTACATTCTCATTCACCTAGCGATTCTACTTCTAGCTTTGTTCACATTTATGTAAAAATCCATACATAAGAATTTTCATTTCATATTTATTTGTGTTTTATATGATAAATAAATTACTAAATAATTTTAAGTGAGAAACTATAAAAATCAAGGAATAATCAGCTGTGTAAAAGATTTGATATCTTTTTTGTTATGCAGACACCCAAAATTACATCAAGAAAAAAAAGGATACATTTAATAACTACCTCTGAGAGGTGGAACTGGAAGACTCTTTTAGGGGGGAGATTCAGCTTTAATTATATTGTTTTGTGTGTGTGTGTGTGTGTCAATCTTAAAATGTGTTTTATTTATTTATTTATTTATTTATTTATTTATACTGTATATGTTTAAGGTGTACAACAAGATGTTTTGACATACACACACGGTGAAGTGATTATTACTGTCAAACAAATTAACATATTCATCATCTCATATAGTTACTTTTCTTAATCTACTCTCTTGGAAAATTACCAGTGTAGAATCCAATATTATTAACAATGTCCTCATGTTGTACATTAGGTCTCTACACTTATCCATGTTACTTAACTGTAACATCTTTGTACCTTTAGATCTTTATTTCCTCCCCCTTTCCCAACCCACTAGCAAACACATATCTAGTAACCACACCGTTCTGCTCTGTTTCTATGAACTTGATTTTATTTTTAGGATTCCACATATAAATGACATAATGCAGTATTTTTCTTTTTGTGTCTGGCTTATTTCATTTAGTATGATGTCCTCTAGGTTCATCCCTGTTGTGGCAAATAGCATGATCTCCTTCTCTTTAAGGCTAAATAATATATATAAGCAACTCACACCTCAATAGCAAACAAAACAAAACAAAACACACAAAAAAACAAACTCTGATTTTAAAAGGTGCAAAGGAGTTGAGTATATATTTCTCCAAAGAAGATGTAAAAATATCCAACAATTATATAAAAAGGTACTCAACATCACTAATCATCAGAGAAATGCAAATCAAAACTGCAATGAGATATCACTTGGTACCTGTTAATATGGCTTATATCAAATAGACAAGAGATAACAAGTATTGTCAAGGATGTGGAGAAAAGGGAACCCTTGCGCACTGTTGGTGAGAATGTAGATTGGTGTAGCCATTATGGAAACAAGTATGGAAGTTTCTAAAGAAATTAAAAACAGAATTATCATATGACACAGCAATCCCTTTTTGGATATAAACCCAAAGGAAATGAAATCGCCACCTCCTAAAGACATCTGCATTCCTACGTCCTTTGTAACCTTGTTCACAATAGCCAAGATACAGAAACTACTAAAACATATGTTGATGGATGAATGGATAAAGAAATTATGGCACAATAGTCCCTCCCTATCCATAGTTTTGCTTTCCACAGTTTCAGCTTACAGGTAAGCATGGTGTGAAAATATTAAATAGAAAATTACAGACATAAACAATTCATTAGTTTTAAGTTTGTGCTTTTCTGAGTATCATGATGAAATCTTCTGCTGTCCTTCACTTTCCCACCAGGATGTAAATAATCCCTTCTTCCAGTTTATCCAGGCTTTATATGCTACTTGCCCCTTAATTACTTAGTAGCCATTGTGATCAACAGATCGAAAATCCATTGTATATATAGGGTTCTGTACTATCCACAATTTCAGGTGACCAAGATTGAGATATGTGAAGAACTACTTTATCAGGGGTCTTTAGGCTTACAACACACCCAGTGGAGCAGATCATTTATATTCTAATGGAAAATAGCTGAAGATCATATCTTAAGTGATTCTTATACAACATTGGATTCTTTATAAATGAAAGGTTAGAAGAAAAAGTTATAATTATTATTTTTTTATTACTGGAAAACAATTCTTCTACAAGACAATATATTTTTATACATCAATCCTTAGAATGATGTCTGAATTATTTTTACTTAGGAGATAAAGCTTCATAAGAAGAAATATCTATTTTAATATGGGTTTTGTTTTTTCCTCACAGGAAACTTCAGTTCTTATGGTGTGTTTAAAATGCAAGGATAAAAGAAACTAATAATAGAGTAACTCCTTCAGATAAAAAAGACATTTATCTGAGATAGACAACTTAAGCAATAGTTAAAGGAAAACACTAGCCAACTAGTGATTAACATTTAGAAAATGTAGTTAATCAGAAGAATACATCAAGAAAGTTCTTAGTTCTCTTAATGTTAAACATCTATTAAAGTTCTGATGTGTAGGAGACATCTGATCATACAGAATGTATAAAGAGAAGAAGTAATAAGAATAAGAAATGAGAACACTAGGTCATTTCTTTCTTCTACATTAATATTTATCCAAGCAACTATATGGCATTTTCAAATAGTTGTCATTTCATTACTCAATTTGAAAAAATAAACCATGTATTTCTATCTTAAAAATCACTATCTTATAAGACAAATATATGGAGGAAAGACAAAAAGACATCTTTGTTTCAGGTGAAGTATCAATTTCAGGGTTTTAAAAATAGTTCATGATGTGAATACATATTTAATTAATTTCTCACTTAAAAGTGTAAAATTCCTTTCTATCAGCTCCCTCTCCTGTCAGCTTTGTGGCTTTCTTCACCTTTCTATTTTCCTCTCCAACCACGATCTCCCGACTCAATAACGTCTTTTTACAGGTTTTTGAAAGAGAATATTCTTATGTGAGATTTATTTCTCCCATTTCTTTCTAATATAATGTATTTTCTTCAAAAACAGAATAATCAGTAAATATTTCAGGAAGCAGTTGATTGGTTGTACAGATATGACATATATACATGCTTAAAGTATCATATGATTTACCTAATAAATCATAACATTGGTTTACTTTTTAATAACTCATTGCCAAAGTAGCCAAGCCAAAAAAAAAAAAAAACTACCATGGTAATATGTCTAAATGTCGTTTTTGGAAAAATATATCTGTAAAGGGTTTGTAAGATGAAATTAAATCATTTTATTTTTTTCTCTAAACTCCAATGACAATTCACAATTTAAAATATTGTAGTTTCAATCTGCTTTTAATGAATTAGCATTACACCCTATATTTGCAGCATAAGCCATTTCATAAGATTACTTTTGAAAAGTAGAAAAATCGATAATGAAAGTGAAAAAAGAAAATAATTAGGGGAAATCATTAATTTTAAATGAATGGAGTCTGTACTATTTTGCTATTACAAGAGATTCAAAAAATAGGGGAAATATCTTCCTCTACTTCTAAAATAGAATCTGTGTTATAAATAATTTTGTAAAGGAAAAGTAAAGACTTCCTTTTTTCAGGTGAAACAAAGCAAAATAAAATAAAAATGGCCAAAAAGAGTTTATCACTTTCAATATGAGCAAGTAAAATTAAGACCATGAAAAGAAAACTTGTCACTATCAGCAAATATACATGAATATTCAGTATTGCGTATAGGAAATAAGTAATTTTCTTCATATTTAAAAAACTAGAGTCATTGTACTCATGTATATTTATAAAAAATTCAAATGATTTTTCTGCCTTAAACATTCTAAAGATAAAAAGAAGTTTTGTAAGCATATATACCTAAAGATACAAGGAAATAATTTTTATTCCCATATCTACACAATCTCAACTCCTTTTTGCAAAAAATGTTAAGAACTGAGGTAATAGTTAATATCATTCTTTCATAGCGAAAGAGATGAAAACTTAGGCTATTTCATTACTCAGAGAAATATCTGGGGAAGCAGTTGACTCAGGGTTAAACCTGAACCTAGCAAGTCCATGCTCTTTTTGTGATCTACCCATATGACATGAATGTGGCCTCTTCTCTTGTTTTTTCTGTTTGCAGTTCAGCCTAGACTCAACTATCAACCCTTAGAATTTCACTTCTTTGAATTTTCCTCTTCATCAAAACCTCATAACTCACACAGTCATATAACAGTGGATCAAAGCCTGAAAAAATCCTTTAAATTCATTGATTTTTAAATCTTTTAAATGAGAGATTAGTAAACTGACAGAGAGAAAAGAAAAATGACTTGGTTAAGCAACAGTAAAGGACAAAAATAGGGGGATAGGGTGAACATTAAATACCATCTAATCTTGAGATAAAATTTTATATCTCAGAACTCTCCAAAATTTGTTCAAGACATACATATATGTATACACAGATATATATATTTTTTGAAGCAGGGTTTTACTCTGTCACCCGGGCTGTAGTGAAGTGATGTCATCCCACCTCACTACAACCTCAAACTCCTGGGCTCAAGCAAGCCTCCTGCCTCAGCTTCCCAAGTAGCTAGGACCACAGGCACATGCCACCATGCCTGGCTAATTTTTTCGTTCTTTGCAGAGATGGGGTCTTGCTATGTTGCTCAGTCTGGTATCAACCTCCTGGCCTCAAG
The DNA here is from genome assembly GCA_963574885.1 of Lepilemur ruficaudatus. Lineage (NCBI taxonomy): Eukaryota > Metazoa > Chordata > Mammalia > Primates > Lepilemuridae > Lepilemur > Lepilemur ruficaudatus. The sequence continues at coordinate 22,885 of CAUYRT010098622.1, forward strand.
CAATCCTCTTGTTTTGGCTTCCCCAAGTGTTAGGATTAGGCATGAGCCACCATGCACAGCCCTCATTTTATATATTTTTAATTTCTATTTTGCATTACAAAGAGTATTTTCTTTACATTAATTAGGTTTCCTACTTTTTTCCTACACATCTGTCTTGTTTCTCTGTGTCTTCTTGCCAACTGAAGTTTTTTACCAATCTCTAATATAACAAACTTTCTTCAAGTCTTAGCGCTTCTCATTTTGTCCGGGGAGTTGGTTTCATCCATTTCCACAGTGACCATTTCTTTTCCTCCAAGATTCTCAGAATGCATGGACAATGTCACTACAGTTATGTTTATTAGTATATTTTCTTAACTTTTTGCACTGACTGACAATTTCCCATCCCTCCATTGTCAGAGATCAGAATTCTCACTTCCTTTGGATCCCCCACAGCAAATGGTACCAGGTTTGCAAGAAATACCTAGACAAGAAAAGTACTTGAGTAAAAAATCAAATATACAGTATAATCTTTAAATGCCCATATTTAACAGATCTCAATATTTCCTTCCATAATTAAAATGGCACTATGCTCACATACACAAAAAGAGAATATTTTGGTAGATAGACAGATGATTTAAGCTTAGAATAAGAATTGGACTAAAATAAAAATTTCTTCCCAGACTTAATGTTTTGATGTTTTTAATACTGTCTTTTTTATCATTAAACAGTAAAGGTTTTTCCTTATATATTTTCACAACTGAATGACAGTCATAACCCCCATATTTCATGTAAAAAAAGGTTAAGTGATTTGTCTTAAGTTACACAGATAAGGGACTAAACTGAACCCTAATATTCAAACACCAAATCCTCTAGTCCAGTGGTCCCCAACCTTTTTGGCACCAGGGACCAGTTTCAAGGAAGGCAATTTTTCCACAGATAGCGGGAGAGAGGGGATGGTTTCAGAATGATTCAAGTGCATTACACTTATTATTCAGTCAAACCTGTCTGCTAATGATAATCTGTATTTGCAGCTGCTCCCCAGTGCTAGCATCACAGCCTCAGATCATCAGGCATTAGATTCTCATAAGGAGCTCGCAACCTAGATCGCAGGTTACGGTAGGGTTCGTGCTCCTATAAGAATCTAATGCCTCCACTGATCTGGCAGGAGGTGAGCTTATGCCATGAGGTGAGCAATGGCGAGTGGCTGTAAATACAGATGGAGCTTTGTTTGCTGACCCACCACTTACCTCCTGCCTGGTTCCTAACAGGCCATGGACTGGTACCAGTCCACGGCCTCAGAGGTTAGGGACTGCAGCTCTAGTCCATACTGCTCCCTATGTATGGACTAGATATGGTATTATAATTATTAAAATAATGTTTTCTGCTACTATTATTACTACTACTATCTGGAAGAGGCCTGGCAAAGCTTTGTTATCTTCACGGTTAATCCATCCTTGTAAAATAAATTTCACCAGCACCATTAATATGTCATACTTAATAACTGAAAGAAATTAAGTTTATTTATAAGAACATATAGGAATTGTGTTTTTTTTTTACAGCATCTCAGCCTTATTCACTTTATCTCGGATTCGGTTGTATCATCAGAGACTAGATGTCTCTAAGATATTAAAGTTAGTGCCATAATGAGGTGTAGAAAATCACAGTGTACATTTAAAGTGGTTAGGTAAATCCTGGAACTAAATTACTTCAAAATAACTTAGACATTGGGAAGTAAATGCAGCAATTATAGAATCACTGGTAGCATGAAATAGTCCAGGCTAGAATGACTTAGTATGGGAAAAGTACCAGCAGTCTCCAAAGGGAGAAATTTTGAAAAGTTGTATCTTAGCCATATACACCTCTACCATTGCATGTTTCACATTGAATTGCATTCACTTTAAGTGTTTATTTCGTCCACCAGGACATGAACTGTTTATGTCCCTTTATATTCTTTTTTTGTACTACAACTGCCCACAGTAGACCATTCGAGTGAGTGAACTAATGTAGAAATTGCTTTAAATGTGAAAGGAATTACTTTTCATTAATTTTACACATTGAATTGCATACTAACAAGACCACATTAAAGAATGAAAAACATTGATTTCTCATGAGGGGTTTAAAAAAAGGGAAAAAAAAAAGAATGAAAAACTAATGTGGCCATATATTTTTAAACAGTTAATATAATAAATTTTATAAGACCAATTCTGGATCATTTAACTTAATTCTCAAGTAACCATTCTTTCTTCCTAAGATTGCTGTTATTTGAAAATATTGAATAATTCTAAGTAAGTTTTAGGAAAGTAAATATCCAAAGAAAGTAAAGATTCAAAGAATGTTATGGACTCTTTGTTAATTGGATTTGAAGAATATATTTATATTTTGTACTGGA
>CAUYRT010098623.1:0-24742 GCA_963574885.1 Lepilemur ruficaudatus
GCCTACACATCAATATTTCGTAGGTGCTTTTTAAAAGCGGAATTAGGGGTCTCAATAGGGGAAAGGAATTCCTCTAAAACTTATGTGATTAACTGTACATCTCGGTAAATTCACTGAAAATCATTTAATTGTACACTTAAAGTAGAGTAAAGGTATGATATGTAAAGTATACTTCAATAAAGAAAAAAAAAGTAAATGAGATTACATACTAAGGTTTTTTAGCTCCCTAAAGATATCATTATCAATGTTAAATCTACATAAATTACTGAAGAAGAAATAGAATAGAAATGGGTAGGGTGGTTACCAAAGTTAATCTGGTTATGGAATTTGGCAACTGAAAATAAATAAATAAGTTGAATTTGAGGCTGGGGCAGCATGTCAGTAATCAGTGTGGGAAAGACAGGAGCCTAGGTGTTTAGAATATCCTAGACCAAAGCTGGAGGTTGAGTAAGAAAGAAGGGCTGGAAAAGACAGTAAACGTGTGTGGTGAGCTTGGTGTGAGAATGGTAGCAGGGCACGAGCCGGCAACAGGCGGTCAGCCTTTAGGCTACACATCATGGAGTGGCGAACATTTTCTGTAAAGGGCCAAGTGTTAAGTATTTTAGGCTTTGTGTGCCCTACAGTCCCTGGGGCATGAGGCCCTATGAGGGGCATGTGGCCCTATGCCCAGGCCACACTCCTGGATCCACTAGATTAGAGCCCCTGAAGGTAAGACCTTGGCGTCAGACTTTGGAAAGATGTAAGGGTCTTCACTGGGCCACGATCAGAGGCTACGACCATAATGGGGACCCAGTGTCACAATCATATAAACCAACACACACTGAGCAACACCTAACAGGCAAGGGCACCTGAACATGTGGGTCACGGGTTGAGGAGAGAGGCTGTGGTTGGAGGTGTTGACTGGGGCAGCACCGGCAGGCAGGAATTGAGAGTTCCAGCACCATTCTTCAGAGAAGAGAGAGCCGAGAGTGGGTGAGTCCTCTTAAGAAGGAAAAGGGGAATGGCAGAGAAGGAGAATGAGGAAGAGCTGAGTGACACCCAGAGCAACGTTCTGAGAGCAGAGCAAAGGCCCCAGCGGAGTTAGCTCCGTCCCTACATCAAGGACTAACTGCTCAGTGATTTTGTCGTGTGTCATATTGTCACATTCATGCAGATGCAGATTTGAAGACTGGGCACTGTCACAAAATGGAATCACTGCTCCTGCATTAAGTGTCCCTTTACCCAGAGCACTTTTGAGTTTAGTGGGAACTGTGCGCTTGGGGAAGCTACATGGCAGTGAGACCCGACTTAGGATTAAATCTGCATTTTGTGAAGCACGCTTGTGTAGCTGATCATGAAGAAAATAAAAATCACATTCTCAGTCTTAATCAGGTAATCAAGTACAAATAAAATGAAGATCTACAAGAGCACTTTATTACTTCCAATCAATTCTTCAGAAGCAGATGAACAAAAAATGATTCAGAAATTATTCTGATTGTAATGACCACCAGAGCATGTTCCAAAAATATAAACTTATGATCATACCCTCATTCCTTTATAATGTTAAATAAGAAGCAGGCCATATGTTTATGATTAAATTTGAGTTTGGAATGAAGGCATCATTTGAGTAGCAAATAATTAACACAGAATTACCTCTCAAAACCATCCTATTAATAACAGAAGCGTAATACTAGTCAAACCGCATAACTCCAAAAACCATGTATTCGTAGAAGTGAGCTGGAGCTAACGTTTCCTGGGCACCTACTGGGCTGCAGGCACTGCAGTGGTGTTTACAGGCACTATCATGGTCACCTTTCATATTTCCTTGCAGCCGAAGGCAGGCATTGGTTATTTTACTTATTATCCCTATAAGAAAATTATAATAGATTCACCTACAAAGAAGTGCAGTTGAGATTCAAACCCATCACCATTTCCCTTCTGCACTTTAGAGAAAATAGCATTAAAAGAAAGATGTTTCTGTGGTCATATTAACTTTAAGATTTTAAAATCAGAATTTTTTCAATATTTATTTCTACTGGAGTTGCCACAGACACTCACTGAATGATTTTTAAATTCAGACATTGTCTCAATATGCCAATAATTAATTGCCATCTCCAAGAATGAACCCAAAGATCATTAGATGTTACCGTCATGTGATATTTGGAAAACTTTACCACCATTCTACTCAAAAAAGCATTAAAGGTGAACAGAGAAAAGCCCACGATTGTTTTTTACGTTAGGTTTCCTGGATTGGGCCGAGATTTCTCTGAGCAGCCTTGAGGCAAAGGGCTATACGCTGTGTGTTCTTCAAGGTCTAGTTCTCTGCCCCACACATACTTCTCTTCACCTGGATTTGTGCTAGATCTTTCAAGTTAATGTGGCTATCCACGTGGACTTGGCAAGTTTGTCTGATACCTAACACGCAGAGCTGGTAATATCAAAATAAGCACTTTCACTAACCTCTTTTGAGAAAGAGTTCCCACCGCCAGAAAAAAAGAAATAAGTTAGCATTTACTATAAGGGATGAAGAAGGAAAGTTCACAGAAGGTGGCCATTTCAGACTACCATCTTTTGGCCTGTGATAGCAATATGGCTACCATCAATTAATATTAATATTATTACCTGCCCTCCAGTAGCTGGCAGTGCCATTGTTTCTGTTAAGAGCTCTGTAGGACCCAGTGGTATCTCCTCCTGTTGCAAGGGAAGTGCAGACTATCCTCTCCTGCTAATCTACCCTGGGAACTCCCCAAGGGAGCTCCTCACAACTGATTTTGTCCCATACTATTTAAAATGACTAGCACTAGGTGGCTGGCCCACTGGCTGGCTCTGCCGTGGGTAATGATTAGGTTGACTGCTCATGATAATTAGGTCAACTGCTATTGTTTGGCATTCCCGCCCTCACACGGAAGCCGCCCAAGAAGGGAAGCTCAGCAAATTCTGTTTCCCCTGCTAGTTGTAAATTAAAACCTTGAGCAAGGCCAAGCTTTATTCCTTTGCTTTCAGAAACTGAAGGAACTTCTCTCATCACACATTGACCTCATCAAGAGCTGCGAATACATTTGGACTTTGAAATAACTGTCATAGTTTAGAAACACAAACATTGAAAAACAATCCACTTTTCTTCCATGTTCATATTAACATTTTATCTAATAAAAGTGCTTTTGTTTCTCATCCCAGAAATTGTATGTAAAATTATAACTAACCCCATCCACTGAGTTTCTTTACAAATTAAATTAATTCTGTAAAATTTCTTGCTTCCTTTTCCCTTTCTTTCCCAGGGCTTCTCTTGCTTAGTAAGATTTAACATCCTCAGTTTCTTATTATAGAAAGTCTCAAATCATAGTCTTTATCAGCTGTCCCACTAATTCCAACCCATAATATCAATGCCTTCATTTAAATAATGGAGATATATGCATATATCTCAATGCCCTAAAGAAAGCTAAGGGTCAACTCAGTCTATGTTGAGTATAACAGTTCATTGAGGAAACCATCATTAAAGTGGTGAGGGAGGGGTGGAGTCACTGGGTATGAGGCACCTTTTCACCAGTTGTGCTTAGCACAGCAAAATGCACAACCCCTTGAAATCTGGGGGGCCTAGTTTTAGAACTGCACTGCCCTCCCCTACCTCTGTTTATTAGTCCTGTTTAGGACTAGCCAAACACAATTTCTTAACCCAAAGACATTTTCTGCAAGCCTTCAAGAACCTTGTTAAAGAGATTCATAATATTTCCTGGGTACAAAAATGAAATAATTCTTTCAAAATAACATTTTGATGAATTGAGTGTAAATGAATTAGAAACACACGGATTAAATTTCCCTTGAAATACACATGGGTTTTGAAATTAAGGGAAATTAACTTCTCCGAATGTGTTTTCAATTTTGCCTAACCTCAAAAGTCTGATGCATGGTTTGAAACAGTTGGCCTATGCCAGTTTTTCCTATCGTTACCATAGCTTTACCTGGGAAAACATTTAATTTCCAGTGTCTCTTGGCCTTCTGATGGCTTAATAATATCACCCATCTGATATGTAGCACCTAGCCCATTGCAATAAGCATCATAATGGCAAAAAACTTGCAGTTTTTAGAATGATCTCCAAGCCTAGGCAATGGCTTTCTGATTTTATCCAGCATTGGGTTGTATAAAAATTCCAAAGCAACCATTGACTTTATAAAACCTCTGAAAATGTTTTGGGAGTTTTGATCTTTGATAACAAGAGATTCACATTCTCTTAAGAAGGATATTAGCAATGCTAAAGATTTAATTTTAGAAGGCATTTATTGAAAAGCAATTAGAAATTTTGAAAATCCTGAAAATTTCTAATCAATTTTTCACTCAATACTTTTAAAATTTTTGTGTCATGCTTACTAAGCAGATGTTAATTTTCTACCTGATAGAAAACCTTAAGCATAAATAAGGCACCCCAAAGTCACTGGAATGGAGCGTTGCCAAGACCACCTTCCTCTGTCTTTGAAGACTGTGCTACAGAACACCAACAGCAGACAATCCCGGGCCCAATAATTCCCTTAAGCATTGGCTTCAGCAAAGAGCTTGCTGTTGGAACAACTCTGAGTTCCAGAAAGGTAGCCTGACCATAGGTTCATGGCCTTTCCTACCTTGTTGCCTCCCCTATCAAGGCAGAAAATGGTAATAGTCATGGAGCTAGCAGCAGCAGCTGCAACAAAAAGCTGTTTGGGGACTCTCTTTTCTGATTCCAAGTTCAGTGCAGCTGGGAATAAACAGCAGAGGACAGGGGCCCAGGACACTGATAATGGTGCAAGGAGGTGAATGAGGGAAAGTGGGACAGACAGTGGGCAACTTGAACTTAATCCTGTGGGGAAACTCTGGGAAGTGTTTGAGATCTGTTCTCTCCAAGGTGAGGGAGCTGAGGTATTTATACCCCAGTTCTTGTCTGTCATTGTTTGAGGCTTTTGTGGGTGGGGACGGGGCACAGTTGCTGTCTCTCAGCACTTCCAGCTTGCCATACCTGGCTCTGGCAGAAAGAGGAATCTCCAGGCAAAAGCAAGGGGTGGAGTGTGTGTGTATGTGGGGTGTGAGGGTGCTGGTGGCTTCAGATTGAAATGGTCAGCATTATGAGCAGGACCCTGACAGTGTCCGCTATTGGAGACATTCAGGGATTCATCACTGATGTCCAGGCTTGTCTTAACAGAGACCTTCAGCCACTCTGAACTCCATGAGAGCAGTCAGAGAAACCATGTGACTCTGCTAGTCCTACTAATCTTAGCTCTCCTGTATTTGTAAAGAGGCATCACTCTTGTTCATTCAAATTTTTCTGAATTTACAGGCATTTTTTTTTCTGGTTCCATTTTGAATGGATCATTCAAAGGATAGTGGCTCTGACTTTACCAGTCAGATCTTTTTAAGATCTCATCCTAGGCTAGTGCCTAAATTATCCTATAAGTTGTATCAGTCTCAACTTTTATCCCAATTTGCACTAATATGTATGTTGCAGAGGTGACAGGGTTACAGTGCAGTCCTGGTGTTTGGGTTGACCTTTGTGGATGGGATCCATCACTCCTCAGCATGTCATAGCTTAGCCTAGAGTCCCAGACTGGGCAACAGGCTCATTGGAAAATTCCACTGTTTCAGGAGTAGACACAAACTGTCTACTTCCAAATAAATACTCATGAGAACAGGCTTTACGAGCAGAAGCATTTTATTGGGGTAGACCAGGGAAGAAGCAGGGCCTCTTTCCATTTTTCGTATCTCTGAGTCTAAGGTCATTCTCACCTCTGTGATGTGGCTAGTGGCTGACACTGGTCCACAGCCTCTCCTGGATTGTGTCTTAGTTTGACTGTACAGGCTCACATATGCCAAGAAAGCCTTATAAATTAGAAACAGAAATTAAATAACTGCAGAAAGAGTCTGGAGGGAGCTGCACACCCCTGCTCCCCATCCCCCATCTGTGGGCTTCTTCCTTAAACTAGAGAAGAAGACAGCCAACAAGTCAGGTACAGACAAGCACAGAAAAAAAAATCAATGACTTTTTTTACAGAAAGAGAGAGAGACAAAGAAGTGGCCACTACCACTCCTGGCCACTAGTTTGATAATTCTTTAGGGAAGTGAGTCTCAAAGGATGATCCTGAACCAGCAGCACTGGCTGCATCTGGGAGCCTGTTGGAAGTACACATTCTTGGGTTCCACTCAGACCTACTGAACCAGAAACTCTAGGGGTTAAGCATAGAAATTTGTGTACTAACAAGCCTCCCAGGACATCCTGTGGTTGCCCAGGTTTGAGAATCCCTGCTTTCATGAGAAAAGACAAGTGATTAAATAAAAGCATAGCTATATTTTATAATCAGTGATATAAGTACTTAAATTAACAAGTAAATAAAGTTCACCTATAGTATCACAACCGTTCTTCTAAATTAATTCCTTTGTTTCCAAATATCTGAGTTGTATTCAGATAATACAAACCAGACATGGTTCAACCCAGATGGACCAAATCAATCACTCAGAAGTTTGGGCAGGGGTTATCCTTGGGGAGTCAGCCACCAGTCACCCAGGATTACACCACTGAGGCCTGGGTAACAGTGTTCCTCATTTCAGGATTAGCACATACTGTTTTCCTATACTTTCAAATGGGAAATTGGTGCCCAAAAGAGATCTTTCCCTAGTAACTGAATGGAAATTTACCATGACAAGCCAAAAATTACCCTGAATGAAGATTACATATTTATTGTCAATACTTATTTCAGTGGAAACTTCTGCAAGCACAGGTACTATCTGCTTCTTAAAGATCACTTCCTCATCTTATTGCAGGTTAATCAACTATGCCATCATGATTTATGTGAAAAACTACAAAGGAGAATTCCCCAACCTCCAGGATTGTATAGCTAATATAGAGCTTTTTTCAAATTGTGGTGTGAAGCAGTAAAAATACTCTGTATAATACCATAATGATGGCTACATGCCCCCATACATTTGTCCAGTCCCATGGAATGTACAACACCACAAGTGAACCCTAATGTAAGCTATAGATATGGCTGATAGTGATGTGTCAATGAAGGTTCATCAACTATAACAAACGGACCCCTAGTGGGGGATGTTGATCATGGGGCAGGCTGTGCATGTCGGGGAGCAGACGGTATATGAGAAATCTCTGGACCTTCTTCCCAATTTTGCTGTGAACCTAAAACTGCCCTAAAAAGAGCTTTTTTAAAAACACACTTTGCGTATGAATCCATTGGCGATCTTGTTAAAATGTGGATTCTGGCTCAGTAGGTCTGGAATGGGTGTTAGTGTTGTGCATTTATCACCAGCTCCCAGGGATGCTGGTGCTGCTGGGCCACAGGCCACACATTGGGGCATCAGGGACCTGAGAGGACTCTCTAGATGGTGCAGGCACAACCTCCTTCCCTCATCACTCTTCAATGAAATGTGATAAAATATGTGCCTCTTAGCAGCTTAGAAGTAGAAAGGTGAGAAATATATCTATGTATGGGGAGTTTGTTAATGGAAAAATTTAACCTTATGAAAGCAGATTAAGAGGAAGAAAGAAAGGTAATTCTTCAATGTCCAATGGTGCAAAGCCAACCAAGGGATTGCTATAACTGAGGACAGAAACCAAGAGGTCAGCACCTTCTTGGAGGCTACATTGCCATTTGCTGCCTACTTTGTGCAATATTTATGACAGGAAAATCTCAAGAAAAGGTCTATGGTTGCATTATTCATAATATATAAAATTCTTATATCTTATCAAATTCTTGTGGCAAAGCCCTGTACTTATTAATATACTCTTTATGAAACTTTGCCACTCTTTAAGAATCCCAAAGTTTAAGTTTTTCTTTTCATAATGTAACTGGTCAAAATTTTATTTTTAACCTTTTTCATGTTCTTTTGCTTTCCTAAATAACTCCTGAGCTGCACTCCTTCCCACCCTCTGAGTCTGCCCCCTGCCTTCCTGCATCCACATGGAGTCTGATGCTTTGGAACTTGGGCTCTGGAGTTACATTGGCCTCATCTTTCTTTTTAATGGCTTACAGGATCTTGGGAAAGTTTGCTGAACTTCACTAACCCCCTACTTGCTTATCCGCAAAATTAGGAGAATGATAGTACCTACATCAAAGGTCCTTGTTTGGCACAAGCAAACATATACAAAACACTTAGCACAAGGAAGGTACCTGGTAAGCACCCAATAAAATTAATGTTACTGTACAAGAGAAGTGGCAGCTACCCTTTAGCCATGGAGCAGATCATTTTCAAGTTTATCTGGAAAGCAGACCTTGGTCACCAGAGTAGATACAATAACTGATGACAGAAATGCCTACCCAATGGTCTGCACCCTTGGTATGAAGTAAGTCTGTTTAACACAACCATCTTTCTTATTCGTGTTCCTTCTTTCTATCCTGCAAGTCTGCTCACAAATCCACCAGATCAGCTCAGGGATTGTCAGCTAGAGCTCACTTAAGCACTAACCTATCAGTGCCCTGGTCAGATACTTAGAAATAGGCGTGAGCACAGTGTAAGGTAGGGTTAAGTTTATAAAACAGGTCATACTGTAAATGTTAACATTTGCAGCCAAGATTCTAGCTCCCTTCACTCACACTTGATTGTAAGACAGTTAAAATGCTTATTTCTTTTATCTGCAGCTATTTCTCAAGGTTATTTTTATCAAATGGTATAATCTCCAACCACAAAGATGGGCCTGCGCACACGCAGTTTTGGCACTTGCATGATGACTGATAACCTGCAGAATGTGAGTAGTCAGTGGTTGTTATCTTCCTGTGTTTTTATTATAACTCTATTTTTTTCAATTAAATGCTTCAGGATTTTTACCCACTATATTGTATGCTGGAGCTGGAGTAAGATATAAAATCAATTGACTGCATCTTAAAAAATAAGATGAGCTTGATGGCTCATGGAGTCTAGAATCAGAATTAGGGTTAGCAATGCTGATGCCAACACAGGGCTATATTCCTTTGAAATAGTTATTTCCATTGGCTTCCACATCTTTGTAAAATGTAATAATTTCACTACAGCTCAACTGAGATAATTTTTTCTTTTATATTGTTCATGAATAAACAGTTGGCCAAAACATTTTAGAAAATTGTTTGCCAGTATTAATTAAAGCAAAACATGCCCATACATTATGACTCAGCAATTCCACTCCTAGATATTTGGCCAACAAAAATATGTGAATGTTTCAACAAAAGACATGCATAAGAGAATTTATTTTAGCATTATTTGAAATAGCCCAAAACCAGAAAACACGGAAAAGTTCATCAACAGTAAAATGGATAAAGACATTGTGGTATGATAATAAAATTAAATACTATACAATAATGAGCATGAGTAATTTCTAGCTACATATAACAAAGTGGATGAAATTGACATATTGTTGAGCACGAAGAGTCTTATGCATAAGGATATATATCATATAAATAGCAAAATTAATCCATGGTATTAGAAGTCAGGATGATGATTACTATTTAGGGAACTCTGGAAAGTGACAGGGTGGAGGGAGCTTCTGAGGGCTGAAAATATTCTGTTTCTTGAGTAGAGTGTTGGTTATGCAAAATTATTCAGTTTGTGAGAATATTCATTGAGCTTTATAAACTAGTGATTTGTGCACTTTTCCTAAAAAAAAAAAAAATTCCATTTGAAAACTTCACCGATGGGGTCTACTGGTACCATGGCATCAGGTTAACCTGATTTTATTTGTTGACTGCACTATTCCATCGACCCAGCCACAAGGCATTTTTCACTAGTCTTCATGGGGGTCAACACTGTGACCTTGACCTTTGACTGTCTTTCATCCCAGCCTAATCAGCTACTATGCGCATCAGAGCAACTACCTCACCAAGAAATAGGCATGCAGTCTTTTTGGTGTTATAAAAATCTAGAAGAGTAAAATTTTTGCAAGTTTTATAAATGATTTAATGGCTTTTCAATGAATAAGGGGTTTGTTGTTGCTGTTGTTATTGTTTACTCTTTGTAGTTCTCACTACTATTTTTCTACTGGTATCTTGGAGAGAGGATGGGATTTATGCAGGCATCAAATGCTGGTCAGACAAATCAATGGGGCATGGCAAGTGGTAAAATCAACACCCTTGGAAAAACTCTACCCATGCTCAACTAATTTTGATTGTTGCTGCTGTTTTTGCTACTGCCACTGATGCTCAAATACCTTTTGAAACAAAAACACAAGTTTTTGTTCATTTTCTAAGCAACATCTTAAGCAAGACTGTCTGACATGCACAGCTTTTATAAGCAGTGTCAAAAGTTATTCTCATCGAAATGCTTTTTTTCTTGACATTTTGTTTTCTGAATGTTCTGTAGCATCCTACTGAGACATTACAGGGCATCTTTATCTTAGCTGAGTCAACAAAGTCTTGCTCCAGCATCTGCATGTGTTTCTGGTCTTCTCTTTTCCTCCTTCCTTGTCATTGTGTTTCATTTCCCTCTGGCTCATAAGAGTCTCTCACTGTCCTTCATCATTACACCCAATAATGGCAGCTAAAGTCCATGAACATAGTCTGATGTGGCAACTTCAAAGAAGAAAGGGGACAGAATTAAATATGAATCCAGGTGTGTGCACATCAAGATCAATAGTCATGCCCGATGGCAGGCATTTTTCACCTATGTTATTTGCAATCCAATAAAAGACACTGCTCAGAGGCAGGTCCATAATTTAGCTATAAATCATCATTCTATAAATGAAATATATTTGATATATTTGTCTTCCCTTTCACTTGTTTTATCAAAATGTTTTTTTCTACACAGTTCAGAGAATACATTCTAATGGCAACTGCAAAACAATCTTACAAAAAACTCTGGAGGTGGATGTTGTTATTATTATAATTATCATTGTTTATTCAACAAATATTTATGAAGTGCCTAGTAGTATGTATCAGAGACTGTTCCCTGTAAATACAACAAGGAAAAGAAAAAAAAAAAAAACCATTATCACAGGGTTTCAATATGTAGCCCAGAGGAAAAAATACTAAATTTGTAAATCAACAGGGAAACTCATGGGCCAGCTGGCCCAGACAGAACAATTCTGGCAATCAGGTGGGAGCCAGATAGTACAGATGACTGCACATCTCCTGCCCTAAGTACTTGAAACAAAAGGGAACTGCCCCCAAATGCCATGAAAGTTTTTGGATCTTATGGCTGCCAAAGTCAGAAACACACAATGCTCAAGAGTAGAGGAAATTTGAACAGCAAAAGCATGTTGCTGGAGAAAAATAAAATCAATCAATTCATCTGTGGAATCCTTCCTCAGATAGAATGAATGAGATAGTGTTAGCATCTATTTCCTTGCCTCCTTTGTGTTCCAATCACTGGTTCCAGAGGTGCATGTGAATTAACACACTCTTCACAACAGTTGTATGTGGCAGCTGAGGAACATTTTGCAAGTGTTAAAAAATTATACGACTCTTAAAGTTTTGTATCCAAAAAATGCTATTAGATGGGCATTGCATAAGATGTTAGAATTGTGACTAGTTATATTTTATAAAAATATTTTTAGAGGATTTGATGAAATTTGTATAAAATTAAATTTTAAATGTCAGCTTTATTTAAACAATTTAAAGGATTGTACAGGGCAAATCTATGATAATGGTGCTGACATGGTTGGTAAAGAAAAAGATGTAAGGCCATAAATTTGGCTAAAAACCAGAAGCATTCCTGGAGCCCCGCATGGCACATGTTTTGAATTTGTTACTATGAGACATGGCCTCAGCTGAGCCAAGAGCAATGACAGTCTTTGGAACAATTCAAAATTGTATGTGACATTTTCTGGACTAGCCCCAAAATGGAACATCTTGATGAAACTCTATCAATTTTGACTTTATGACTTCTCTTGGTTACATGGGATATGCTGGCTGAATGCTGATAAAGAAATCGGATTTAATTTAGACAAGATACAAAATATATCAGAAGAGTTCAGTGAAAACTGAAGATGCTCAAATAAAGAGGATCATAGTCTTTGGAAATGAATTGTAATCTTTGGAAGAAAATCAGCTTAATTTTGGATTTGCACTGTCCACATTATTTGGTAAGAATTGTGGTTGCTATTAATGTTAGCAATAGCTTGCAAAAAACAGATCCAAGTTCGGCTATTTTACTTTATAAAGGATTAGTTTTTTAAAACTTCAGATAAAGTGTGGGGTTTTTTTTTCAAAATTGAAAATGTATGTGAACTATATAACAAAGAAACCTTCCAGAAAAAAAATACAGAAATTAGAATAAGGACACAAAAATATTTGCAATTGTAAAGGGAAGATTCAAGTACAGATAATTCCAAAATAAACTTCTACAGAGAGTATTTTATGGACACTAGAGTGTTACTTGAAGATTTAAATTAATTGAACAAGAGATAGTGTTTTGGTTTTCTTTATAATATCCTAGCACAGACAAATTTTTTTTGTGTGTGTGCTGGCTGTTTTTTTTTTTTTTTCCTTTATTGAAGTGTAATTTACATATCATGTCTGTACCCCATTTTAAGTGTACAATTAAATGGTTATTGGTAAATTTACCAGGTTGGACAGCTATTCACATAAATCAGTTTTAGAGGATTTCCTTCCCCCTATTGAGACCCCTAATTCTCTTCCCCAAATACATTTCAAGCATGCCCCTCCCCTCCACAGTGCTCACCACATCCCTCAGATGTGGATCTACCCCCATCCCCCAAATCCCTAGTGAACACTCCCACCCTTTGAGCACCATAGTGTAAATCAGTCAATACCAATTTGATGGCGAGTACAAGTGGGGCCCATTCTTCGGGTCTTGTGTCACCTCACTTCAAATAATGGGCTTAAGCTTAAAGGCACAGACAAATTTGAGAGAATTTGAGAACCACATATCTTCACTGCATGGATTGCTCCAGAGTGATAATTTTGATATGTGATAATAATCTACATGATAAAATTGAAATATTTTAATAATTTATATGATAATAGCATATCCTATAGGATAGAATTACAATATCTCAACATGACATACAAACTTCATCCTTCATTTCCCATCTAAATACTACTTGACAAATTGTATTGAAAATCCATTTGTGTGGCCTTAGCAGAGGAAAGACTCTCAAAATTGAAATTAATTTCAACAGCCTGCTGAAGAACAATAGTGGGTGGAAAAAGTTGGCCCAGTTAGCATCATTTTCTATAAAACACAAATAATGTAAAAATCCTGACCCTAAAAAATAGAATTAGTGCTTTTACTGCAAGGAAGGCAAGGAAATTTTAAGAAATATACCTTATAATTTATGAATTGTGCATGTTTTATTTTTCATCTAAATATCATTGGCATGTGCACAGTCATAATCAAGCTCAGTCATCTTCGATATTTTGCTGACTCTCTGTAACATAAAAACCACAGTCTATACATATTTTTCTATTTTATCATTATGAAGATATATCCGTCAATGCAGAAGAATGGTATCTGTTTTATTTAATGGTTACCAGATAGATTTATAGCTTTTGAATATTGTGTCCCTGGGATGTGGCCTCTTCCCCAGGCCCCACACATGTTAGGGGTAAGACGAGTGAACATCCACATAGAGGAGATGCAGTTCTTTTAGTTGGGTTATTAACTCTTCACATTAGAGGTGTATGAAATAGCAGAGCAAATACCTAAAGGGATCCGCAAACACATAAATAACCAGGTGACAGACAAACTAATAAGCCTGTTTGAAAGTCTTATTAGGGTAGTGTAGGAAAATTCTTAGTAAGCCGCGTTAGTCCTAGAAACATCCTACCTGTCTGGCTCCAGATTGGTTTCTGAATTCCAGGTTTTTGATGCCCTTGCACTGTCCCCAGCTACCCAGTCTCCCTTTGGTGACATCTGACTTCACACCACAACCTTCCTGGGCTCCTCCATGCTCCATGTCCTCCCTCCTCCCTCTGCGGCCAGAAAGTGCTTGTGTCTTTGTCCAGCTCCCTCAGGCCCTCAGAGTTTCTGGGGTTCACTTTTGAATGGGTGAGACAGTTCTGCTCTCAGCAATTGCCCACCCAGGTATCTCTCCCCTGTCACATTCAATTGAGATATTATTGTTCTTTCAGAGCCCTTAACCCAGAGGAGTGATTAGTGAAGGGAATCTCAGAGCTCCTGAGTTTCCCAGAGTAACTCGTTAGGACAGGGGAAGTTAACCTGATTTTTACAACTTTTGGTATCCTTTGACTGGAAAGGAGAGATAAAATGAGCGAAAGCCCCAAATCAGAGCAAAGCTTGCACGCTGGGATTGCACATCTGGTGCACATTTGGGGAGCGTGGAGAGAAAGCAGAGAAGCACAGAGAAGCAGGAGAAAAATGGGCGCTCCCCTCCAGAAGCCCAGCACCCCAGTGGTCCAGCCACGCTTATCTGATCCGCTGCCGCTCCTTTTCCCAGAAACCAACTGTCCCTTCATCAAGCATTTTTGAAACACGGGGATTCAAAACTGGCACTGTGCAAGCTTTAAGGTTGGTTTAAAAACTTCAAAACCCATGAATTTGGACTGAGGTCTGTACTTCACAAAACTCGCATTCCTTCAGAAAGGTCATTTGACTCCATTGCCAAATACACGGAGCTGTGCTGGAGTTCCTGGTAACGGTTTTACATCAAAGATCGTGTAACTTCGGTGTTTTGGAATCACTCAGTCCCAACTCATTTCACGCATTCATATTTCACTCCTATTCACCCCATTTTATAGATGAGAAGATTTCATTTTTTTCTTAGTTATTCCATCCTGGCTTTCAGCACACTCTCATTTTCAGAAATTATTCCAAACACGAAGGGACATAGTTATGAAATCTTTGTTGGTCCTGGCCATGTACTTCCAACCTATGAACATCGTTCTTATCAATCCAAAATCACTGCGAGCACCAGTGTCACTGGATTAAAAATAACTTGGACTAAAAACAATTATTAAGGCAAGCAAAACTCTTAGGAAGATGATAGCCAAAAAGATTATGATTTCCCTTTGTTTCTGGATCAAACAGCCCAGCTATCAGCAGCAGAACATTTTTCGAAATGCTTTGCAGTTGTATAATTTCCTGCAGCTGCCTTGCATATTAATAACGAATTCAGAACAAATTGCTCTACTGTGACCTCTGTATAGTGTTGACTTGACTTGGTGAATTATCTGAGTCTGAAACTACTCAAAAACGCCATCCAAAGAAGCACCATATTGTGAGCATTCGTACAAACTGATAAGGTTGTATCCTGGGAGTTATGCATTGGTGAAGTTCAAAGGCTTTGGAGCATGATGTTGAGCTGTATTTCCCTTTATTTAGGGTTTGACTCAGTGTACGAAAGCAGAAATTTTAGGGAACGCTATGCTGTCCAACAGAAAGGAAATGCATCAGAATCCTTCAAACTTGGGGTGGGATGTGAACATTGGTGTTCCACTGTCTGGAGGCACTGCTGCCAGCACACTAATCGTGAGGCTGGGATTAGCTTTGAAATGGTGACCAGCCTACACAGAGGTTCCTTCCTCACACAAAAGCTGAGCAAAATTTATTTTGAGGAAATTTTATATCACCTCTTTAAGCTATATTATGTATTCCAGGGCAAACATTTTGCCTGAGGTCAGTTGAGGGGGAAGGAACAGAAAGGACTCTCCCAAGTCTACTGGCCAGACTTTCTCTCAGAAAGGAAGCAGGGGATAAAGAAGAGTGGCCAGTAGGGGACATGAAAAAGCACCAGGATTGGAAACCCCAGTATTTAGGAGAGTGAGGGGAGGTTCATGAAGGGCTGACTTCAAGGATTTAATGCAGCGGTCCCCAACCATTTTAGCACCAGGGACCGGTTTCATGGAAGCCAATTTTTCCATGGAGGGGGTGGGGGGGGATGATTTCAGGATAATTCACGCATGTTACATTTATTGTGCACTTTATTTCTATTATTATTACATTGCAATATATAATGAAATAGTTATACAACTCACTATAATGCAGAGTGAGTGGAGGCCCTGAGCTTGTTTTCCTGAAACTAGATGGTCCCCTTTGGCGGTGATGGGAGACAGTGACTGATCTGACAGGAGGCGGAACTCAGAAGCTGAAGCCAGTGATGGGGAGGGGCTGTAAATACAGACGAAGCTTCACTAGCTCAGCTGCTGCTCACCTCCTGCTGTGTGGCATGGTGGGGGAGGGGAGGGCAGGGGTTGGAAACCACAGATTTAGAAGATGAAGTTGACCTCGGTTGGAAATTGCTGCCAAAAAGAGAAAGCTCTCATCTACGGTGTGGACCTTTGGGCATATGATGATGCTGTATCAGTCATGTTTCCTTTTCTTAAAACTGATCTTTAGATTTTGATAGCAAAAATGTGCAGAAATCTTCACTGTACAGCAAAGACTTGAAGGAGGCTGCTGCATTACGTAGGCCCAGAATCCCTTCCTATTTGGACTTGTGCAGCCCTTTCTTTTAAATGCCACCCAAGTTCCTCCAAATTACAAAACATCAAGACTACTATGGCTGGACCACTCTTTGAGTAAAAATAAAAAACATGATCAGGGCCCCCAGCTGCCCTTTTTGGCCTCCCATCCCGGATGCCAGTTCCACAAAACCACAGTGTTAGAAGGTGTTCTCTTTCACACGTCTCTGGATTCATTCCCTAAGCTTTCACCTTCTAAATGAGAACAGCTCTCTCTCATTTCCACTCCCCAATCCAGAAATCTGCTCCCTATTTTCTGGGCAAATTGCCTGCTGAGGATATGTCTACAAATGTGATGTTCTCTCTGATATTAAGTGAAGAGATTGCCAGGACACCTTTGTGCCTTGTAGCCAACAAAATCATATTTGCAATTTCTCTCCTCATCAGCTAGTGATTCGGCTGGGAACACTTGCGGCATGAAGGCGCAGTGTTTGGGGGGTGGTCTCTAAAGACAGAGGCATGAGTTCAAATCTAGCCTCTGGCAACCTAGCTCTCTGCAATGTAGGCAAGTCACCTCACCTCTGAGTGCCTGAGTTTCCTCATCTGCAAAATAAAAATAATGATAAGTCCAACTTCAGAAGGTCATTGCATGGAGTAAATGAGTTAAAACACACAAAAGGCTTAGAGTAGTGCCTGGCACTCATAGGCTCTCAATAAATATTAGCCATTATTATCATCATCTGTCTTTTGTGTCCAATGTGATCAAGGGATGTAGGGTGTGGTACCCCAAGAGCAAGACAGGTGGTTACTGTGACAGTTGGGAGAATTAATTTGGGGGCCTGGCATAGAACATGCCTCCACTCATTGGTGATTCCAGTTACGATTAGTAAAGTCTTTCCCCTCATCCTGGGACATGGTGTCAGAGCCCAGCTGGGGAAATATGACTTGGACTTTTAATCTCCAGTCAAAACGTGAGGTGTCATCTTTGTGCTTACTTCCACCTCACTCTTCAGACAGTGATCAACTAACTACGTGAGAGGCAGGCTAAGGATCTACCCAGGGCACCAGAAAATCAGATACATCAAATTAAAAAATGGAAGAGGGGGAGGAGAGAGCAGAAGAAAATTAATTTCAGTGAGCGCATCCAGAAATTTGCAACTAGAAAATATAGAGAAAAGCTATTCGAAATCCCATAAATGTGCTCAGTGAACGTTGTTTGGATTCCCTTAGCTTTCCCTTAAAGCTATCAGCTATTCCCTGATAGCTTTAAGAACTCTGAAGGTCTTGTAATTGATGCTACTGGTGGCCATGCTTGTCCCCTTGCCCTTTCCCTCCGAAGCACCTCACCAAACTTCCAGTTTTCTTCCTTTATCTGAGGGTTTTGCAGTCACAGAGTAGATGGACAACCCAGCCCCCTAACCCTCAGGTGGGATAACTCTGAGGCTCCCAGAGTGCCCCAAAGGGGTTGAGCTCTAGCTGCTCACAGTTGTAAATAGCCTCATGATGCACCTTTGATGGGCTTCCTTTTCTTTCCTGGCTGAATTCCTGACTCCCCGTGGAACTTTCTTCACAGTCCAAATACACTAATTGCACTCAAATCCTTGTCCCAGGGTTTAAGACAAATTGTGATCTCACCCTGATCTTTGTGGATGCTCTTTGCTCCATCTGCAGCCTTTTGGGTTAATGCCTGGCGTAGGCTCCCTCTGGCCTGGGGAAGCCAATCTCCACACACATTAATTTACTCGTGGCTGAGTCAATGTTATGCCCCAGCTGCCTACCGTGGGTGTTCGCCACTCAGGGACACTTAGTTCACATTCCTGGGATCACTCCTGGCACCTCCAATATTTACTTTCACGTCTATTTCA
The DNA here is from genome assembly GCA_963574885.1 of Lepilemur ruficaudatus. Lineage (NCBI taxonomy): Eukaryota > Metazoa > Chordata > Mammalia > Primates > Lepilemuridae > Lepilemur > Lepilemur ruficaudatus. The sequence goes on from CAUYRT010098623.1 coordinate 18,165, forward strand.
GACGCAACAAAGTTTTTTACTGTGCTGGGGAGGCCAGGATGGACGGGTGGCATGCCTACAAGAAGTGCATTAGAAAAGACACAAAGTGTATGTTTACAGGATCCACAGCCATTAGTCCAGTGCTTGCCTGTCACAGACTCATCGTCTCTGAATTAGTCGCTGGCAGCCACACAGGCAAGGGGGATGCCAGCCTTTAGTGAAGTCCTGGAGGGAAATGTAAGCACATCTGCTAGGAGTTCCCTTACCAGTGTTCAGCCTAAGGAAGTTTCCTCAGTCAGCAGATACCACTGTCTTCCAGTACAGTGTAACTCAGGTAAATGGATACTCCCAACGAATTTATTTCAAAATGTAACTGAAATAACAGAGTTGATTCAACAACCATTTATTTCCTAGGGGGTCCCTCAAAATTGTGTACTCTCACTTTGATTCTAACATAAAATATCTTAGATAATCAATACAGTTAAGTCCATTTAGATGTTTTTAACTAAAAAAAAAAAACAACCACCCTGCATTTCACAGGATGGGCTTGGTGCTTTGAGGATGTTTTCACAAAACTAACATAAAGTTTCTCAGAATGTTCCTCTAAAGAATCCCTGCAGGAAAAGGAGAATAATTACCCAAGTTTTTAGGTGCCCGGACTGAAGCTACCTCTCAACTATAACCTTGACATTTATTTGAATTTTATGTAGTTTAAGGATACCTGTAAATTTGATTTCACTATTTACTTCATTATACATTTCCTTGTTCATGTTAATATAAAATTATGCCTTGAATTACCTTTAAGGAAGTCAGCATTCCAACATTCCACAGAACTTGCTGGGAACTGTTTCATCTCTAGAAACCTGAAGAGAGTTTTCAGGAATCACACCCAAGCTGCCTATTCATGTGTTCTGCTCTTTCTCTCTCTCTTTTATTGGCTGACAGTGAATTTTTAAATAATTTAAATTAGTTGATAGCTAATAATAATTGAGCAATGATGAGGCTTTATATATAAAAAGTTAGCATTTCTGAGATTTTTTTTTTTAGAAAATCAGAAGATTTACTTAGAATTGAATGTATCCCCTATAATGAGCATTTGTTCTCAGTTCACCAACCTCCACCATGCCTTATCAGCACACACCTGCCTGTGATTCCAGAGAAAGCTCTAGAAGCCACTGGGTTCATAAGCCCTGACTTACATCAGTCCTGGCCCTGAACAGACGGTGCACAGAAGACGGTAGATCCCTGTTCACCATGCATCACCTTTCATGAAAGACTATGATGCTAGCTCTTTATAAACTCTCATCTGCTTTACTACACATTATTAATACAAAACTCCTGGCTTCCCTCAAGCTCAGTCACTGCCCAGGACCGAATACCAAATGAACGATTCTTCATAAGACACCATTTAACTATGGCATGTAACCCACGAATGTTTTGGGATTCTCCCAGTCCCTTCCCTCAGCCTCTCCAGGACATCAAGCAGGTTGTAAATTGCACAGTGTTACTCAAAACATGGGCTGCAGACGACTACCAGTTATACTGACTGCCTGCTACTGATTTGCAACAAATTAAGCAATTGAGCAGAAAATGAATTTAGAAATTGTCGTAGCAATTTGACATTGTTGCAACATCCAAGTGCATTATCAGTGGTCTCTTCCTTGAAAGGAATACAGACTAGTTTAGCTGCTGCTGAACTCACGTGGTGATGAGCACGTGGTGCGAGGCGGAGACTAGTCATGTGCAGAAGGACCACGCGTCAGTCCAGGAGAGGTGAGAATTTTTCAAAAACTGATCCTTCACCACCTTGGGAAGCACTGGATTAGTAGATTCTCAACAATCAGTGAAGACTGATCCAACATGAAATCAAAATATATTCACATAGTAGCATAAATACAGTAAACATAGGCTTAGATATAGTTGTGATATAGCTTTGATGAAGATTGTCATTGAAAACATTTCATTCCACGTCATTTTTCAAGCCCCCATGATCCCAAACCATCTTCCACATAGAACTCTTCAAAATGATACATTTCTTCTGCACATTCAATACGTCCCTAAAACTCTCAGCCCCGTTTGTCCCGATACATGAAGAACTCGCCTGGAGAATTATGAATGTCATCATGTCTTCAGGTTACATAACCAATTCCTCTAGTATTTTCTAACTAGAATTAAGGCAATTGGTATGGTTTTACATGGCCCCTTTCATTGCTAGAAAACAATTGGATACTCTTTCACTTCCATTATTAATGATTAACTTCTAACACTCCTTTCAAAGAACACGCCAAAGAACATCAGAGCAAGCCCTGTGGGTAACACAGATGGAGTCTGTGTCGTACAATGCACAATAAGGCTTCTCTGCATGTTTCAGTGTGGACAAATTCCAAAAGGTGACCACAGCAGGGTGATGGGTACAGCTTGCCAAAGTGACAGAGCTGCATTTGGGTTCCTATGTCTGAACTTTATATTCACTCAGATAAGTAATAAACAAATGGCTTAAACAACCCATCCAGGAAAAAAAAAATAATGTATCCTGTAAGTGCTATTTGTTAAGACTGCAGCAAACACCTCTGACCCCCAACAAAAGAAATGGTCAATTCATTGGTCTTTCAGGAGCAGTGTTGAGTTTAAAATAATTCACCCACTCAGGCTCCCCCAGTTGTTGTGAGCAAGGATACACTTGTGCAGGTAGGGACAGGAGCATTGAAGGTGCCAATGACAAGAACTGTTACTCCATACACTACCGATGAATCCATGGGAGAAGTGAACATGTGACCTTCACCGAATTTGCAGAATGACAAAATCTCCTAGGCCAATCCACCCAGAATAAGGACACAGGGTGTGGACAAATATGCTGGTATTTAAAAGCCAGCTACCTCCACAAGTAGAAGAGAGATATGTGGGCAGTGGTCCCCATTGATGGGCTGAGACCAGTACTTTAGAAACATCAGTCACAAATTTGAATTCATAATAAATGCAAAAATATTTCTGCCTGGTCAACATCTTGATATGAGCCAGACATGTAGATTGATTATAAATATGCCATCTTTTAGAAATAATACATACTAATTTTTTAGCCAAGAGACCACTTACCCTTGTAGTTATATTTACATACACACTAAAAAATGTGACAATGACCACAGCATGATTACATTTGATGGTTAAAATAGCTGGTTCCAAAGATGTGCACATTTTTGTCCCTTTAATGTTGACATTCTGACATATCTGGAAAGTTTTGTGAATAAGCAATTTTCATTTCTGAGAAAAACACTCCAAAATGTATATTTCAAAGAAAAAGCATTAAGAAAGTTGCATGACTTCACCAAGAACAGAACAGAGGATTTTTTTCCTGATGTAAAAAATGTATAAACTTGGTTACATTGAAACCATGACACAAAGTCCCATTTAAGTGACATTTATTTGGTGCTTGCATTTCTCTCTTTTAGTGTAATTTCAATCACACATTTATGTCTGCTGCTTCAATAGTGGTATGTCTTCCTCCATTTTGTGTTGCTATAACAGAATACCTGAGACTGGATAATTTAGAAAGAAAGGGGGTTTATTTAGCTCATGGCTTTGCAGGCTGGCAAGTTCAAGGGCATGGCCCTGGCTTCTGAGAGCTTCCATGCTGCTTCCTAACATGGAGGAGAGGGTCAAAGGAGAAATGGACGCATGTGAAGAGAAAAAACTCGAGGGGCATCCTGACTTTATAACAACCCACTCTCTCAGGAACCAATTCCTTCCCATGGGAACTAATCCAGTCTCACCAGAGGGAGAAGTCACCACCGCAAGAATAGCACCAAGCCATTCCTGAGGGATCTGCTACCGTGGCCCACCAACTCCCACTAGGCCCCACCTCCCAACACCATTCAGTGGGGTTCAGATTTCAACACGAGTTTTGGTGAGGACAAGCAAACCACATCCAAACTGTAGCACAGTGAGTGTGAAATGACACATTGCTATTTAGCAGAAAGGCACGATGATTCATTTCCATCACATCGGCTTGGTGGTAGACAATGTGCTACTTCAATCTGGGGGCATCCACTATCCTGGGAAAAAGGACAAGTAAATATTAATACCCTTTTAATCCCCTGTAAACCCATAAGCTCAGCTGCTTTAGGTTAGCTTTAATCTCATTTGTCCAATTTATGTCAGTTTGTGGTATTAGAAGTCTTTTCTTTTTGCTTGTCTTGCAACACAGACATTAACTTGAAGGACCTAGGAAGTTGGCTTGTCATTTTCTCCCCTACTGTTTTGTTATTCATTATTAATTTGTTTTGTTGCTTTCCCCTCACAAAGAGCATGGGAAAGCTAGAAACACAGCTCCTCTGAGTTGGCCTGACCCTTGAATGCCACTCTGATGTTCCTAGCTTCCTCTCAAATGCTTTCTGAATGCCGGGATGCTAGAAATGCTGTTGGGCAACACGTTTGGCCTTAGTCATCTATACTGCTACCCTCTTGAACAGTCATATTTTCTCCTGGCTCTTCTACACCTCTAGGATGAAGCAACAGCATCACTGGTGAGGAGAAACCCCATCCAGGCTTCACATTACGTACCCTGCCACAACTGTGGCTTTGGAAATAAAAGCCAACCACAATGTCTGAAGATGACATGTGCTCATACGTGCAAACGAGTGACTCACAGCTGCACCAGCCTTTCAAGGAGGCAAATAAAGCATCAGAAAGAGGGACTCAAAGTCTTCAGAGAAGAAACATGAAGCTGCAATGAGCCTGATGCGCTGATGCCTGAAGCAGCATGGATGAGAACAGGGCACATCGATGTCAACGTGCAAGGCACATGAAGAAATCCAAACTTCCCAAGAGGCAAAGAGGATTCTACTACATCAAAGAATACACTATCCCTAGATCTTGTTTCTGTTTTGAGCCCATGGTCCAGGGTGGAGGTCATTTCTAACAATCCATTCATCTAGTCACCTTTTCGTTATGCTTCATTTGAAACATTTCAAGTTTTATAAAATACCTATTATGTGCCACACAATGCCAGGGTTTTATTCAGTGAGCAAGTGAACACTTACTATGTACCAAACATTCTTGTAGGCTCTGTAATATAAATACAAAAAACATGGTCTTTGCACCCTCAGAGATTGTGAAAGAGCTGCATCATGTCCAATGAAACTGATCAGTATTTTTATTGAGGTGACAGTCAAGCCATCATTTGGGTGTTGAGTTGGCATGAAGTCATGACTTTATGGCCCATTACTCTCACAAAGAAGTGTTTACCTAGATAACATCACACCCTGCAAAGTGCTTGTACTGTGAACTTTAAGCAAAGAATTGCACTGATTTAGCATATCCTTGAAACCATCCAACCACGTCATTTTGCCACCAAGGAGACAGGTCCCTAGAGGGAAAGTGGACTTGCCAAGATCACAGAGTGTGCATCTCCAAGTCATCTGACAGCCAGTCCTTTGAAGGAAGCCTCTGATACAAACAATTCTCCTTACGCACCATCGTGTGAGGCTCTTCTTTCATGAAGAGGAAAGATACAGGAGAGTTTGCAGTCAAATTTATCTCACCTGGTCCTGACAAAGAATGGGAGTAGGGGTACTGTGGGGCAGGTTATTTTATTTCATAATGGAAATGAAAAATCATTTTCTGGCAATTTCCATTTTTATCTCACCTTTATAAAAAATCCTTTTATCCAAAGGACAAACAAGCAGACAAATAAAAGCCACCAATGTGAATAAAGTAATCCACGGCAATGCTGTAGTAAGATATTTTCCCACAGATAGTTAAATCATTTCTCACAAAGAAAATTTTTCTTCCCTCAATGGTTTCCCCTGTGCTAACCACCAGTCATCTTGCACAGGGAGAGAAAGAGAGAACCATGCAGATTGTGCAAACAGCTAATAATGCAATACAGCAAGGGCAGTCCTCAAATTATATGCTTCTGTGCATTTCTAAGCACACAGTATAACTTGGTCTAAAAAATTTTTTCAGCTCTCTGCCATGGGTCTAATAGAATGGTGTTCCCTGCTTTGTGAAGATATGGAGTTTGCTGAAGAAAAGTTCAGGAGGTTAACTGTCTGTGAGTGTGTGAGAGCTCAGCACCTTCATCAGGTTTATTTTTCTCATTTCTGGGGTCCTTGCTTAAAAGCTCTCTGGAAAGCTGAGAACCAAAGACTGATGTGGTATGATTGTCTTCACTTTGCCACTTTATCATTTGCACTTGCTGGTGCTAGCCTGGTTAAAATGGTGGTCCACAGAAGCTTTGGCAAAGCATAGATGATAAAGTAAGCTAGAGCCCCTCCATGCTGCTTTGAGATTATTTGCTTAGACCATGAACATTGAAATTAAGGAGACCTGTGTGGAAATCTTGGCTCTGCCACTATCAAGATGAGTGACTTCAGGCAAGTTACTGATAATTCCTGAGACTACAGTTTCTCTCCATATAAAATGAGGATAGTGGAGCTACATGAGATTGTCATAAAAATCAAATACTTACTAAATAAAAAACACTTTAGCTCAATGTTTGGCACATAGAATGCTTTAATAAGGGATGATGTTGGTGACGGTGACAGCGATGGTGACGGTGATGATGACGGTGATGGTGGTGGTGATGGTGGTGGTGATGGTGA
>CAUYRT010098624.1:0-15419 GCA_963574885.1 Lepilemur ruficaudatus
TTTTAGTTGTCCAATTAATTTCTTTCTATTTATAGTAGAGATGGGGTCTCGCTCTTGCTCAGGCTGGTCTTGAACTCCTGACCTTGAGCGATCCACCCGCCTCGGCCTCCCAGAGTGCTAGGATTACAGGCGTGAGCCACAGCGCCTGGCCAAGAGTTTTATAGTTTTAACTCTTACATTGAGGTCTATGATCCATTCTGAGTTAATTTTTCTATATGGTGTGAGGTAGAGAGTCAACTTCATTCTTTTACATATGGATATTTGGGTTACTCCAGCACCATTTGTTGAAAAGACTATTTTCTCCCATTTTTTTTGTCTTGGAATTCTTATCTGTAATCCTTTTTAAAATTTATTTTTAAATTGGATATATGGCTTCATATTTTTTACTTATTATATAACCATTTTCCAATTCCTTATTTATTTGGAGACAGGTCTCATTCTGTTGCTAAAGCTACAACAACCATTTTACATTCCTATCAAGGGTTCCAATCTCTCCACATCCTCACTAATACCTGTTATTTTAGGTACTAGTGCAGTGGCATGATCACAGCTCACTACAACCTCAAACTCCTGGGCTCAAGCAATCTTCCTGCCTCAGTCTTCCAAGTAGCTGGGACTACAGGCACATGCCACCACACATGGCTAATTTTTCTATTTTTTGCAGAGATGGGTTCTTGCTCTTGCGTGGGCCGGTTTCAAACTCGTGGCCTCAAGCCATCTTCCTACCTCGGCCTCCCAAAGGACGGAAACAACCTGCATGCCCATATAGGAGACAGGCTGAAAAAACTGTGGAACGTCCACACAATGGAGCACTTTGAAGCTGTTTAAAAAGAAGATGTGGGTGGGGCAGTGGGGAATCTATGAACTCATATGGTGTAATTTCCAGAATGTATTGGCAAGAGAAGGAAGCAAAGTATAAAAGAATATCCATAGTATACTACCCTTTGAGTACGATAGAAGGGGAGACGAGAAACAGAGAGGACAAGCCAGAAACTAAGGAGACTGGTTCACTACCGGGCTGAGTGGGAACAGCACGGAGGGATGGAAGGAATAGGGCAGGGGAAGTGAATCTTTTCTGAATATGCCTTTGTATAGCTCTGACTTTTGGAATGACGTTAATGTTTCCTATGCACAAAAAAGAAAGTAAAATCGAGGATGGGGAAAAGGCCTTTATTTGTTCAAGTCACAGAATTAATAAGAAACTGGCAAAGAATTATCTCCATGACTTGTAAAGGCAGGCATGAAAAGTGATACAAGTGGTAGAGGAATGCTGCAGTAGATCTCATTTTCCCAAAATGGTGCAACAATATTTCCCATTCCACATGCTCTTCCAGGAACTTGCTACTGCTTTGGCAAGAGGTGGAATCTATGCCCCTCTCCTTGGACCTGGGAGGGTTTTGTAACTGCCTTGACTAACAGAGCATGACGGAAGTGGCATCTTACTTCTGAGACTCAGTCATAAAAGACAACAACAGCTTTGGCCTGGCTTCTTCTCTGGCGATGCTTGCCATGAGAACCAGTCCTCGGGCTCAAGGAAGCGCAGGCCACGTGGTGAAGAACTGAGGCCCCTGGTCCTCAGCCCCAGCTGAGCTCCAGTCAACAACCAGCATCTACTTGCCCTCCACGCTCGTGAGCCACCTCGGAAGTGGATCTTCCAGCCCCCAGTCTGGCCTCCCCAGCTGACCCCGCATGGAGCAATGGAGCAGATAGAAGCTGTCACCTGCTAATCCTTGTCCAAATCACAAATTTGTGAGGAAAATAAATAGTTGTTATTGTTTGGAGCCACCCCTTTTGGGGTTCTTTGTTCTGCAGCAGCAGGTAACTGGAACAAACACGTATACCTTACTTAAGACCGTCTCCACAGCCAGACTGCCCTCGAGAGCCAGGCCACGGCCCACACGTGCAGGCCAAGGGGATGCAAGAGGCCAGCACTGAAGCTCACTTACCTTCTTCAAAGGACCCTGTCAAAGACAATTCTCTCTGTTCTCACACAATTCTGGCTCTCTGGTTTCCTAACCCAGGGCAGCTATCAATCATTAAATTAACAAGGGAGGGTGGGAAATGTCCACAAGGGCTCAAGGAAAAGCCACCAACCAACGATGGACACGCAGCAGCGCCAGCCAGCTGCCACTGAGAGAAAATACCGCAGCCTACGGTCTGGGCAGCTCAGACTGGGGGTGATGGGCCTTCTGACCTCAGCAGCCCCTGCTTGGCGACAGACCTGAGTTTCTGTTTGTTGTACTGAGTCTATAAATTATCAAGAAAAGATGAAGTCATCCCTTCCTGTTCTGCCTCAGGGGGCCAGTAAGTGCAATGTGGTTTTAAAAGATTTTCATCAGACTCAGAAGAGGCAAAAAAGTCTGGGTGCTTAATGGGTAAGTGCCAAGTTGCTGGAAGGAGGTTTAGGCTAGAGAGTCCCTGACAGAAATGCTGGGCAGAGGTGCCAAGTGTGACATCAGGGACCCCAGTGACCCCAGGACACAACATGCACATGTGACACAAACCAAGGAAACAATCCTCTAAAACAGGCTTTGCTTTGTAATTTATGGAAATCTTGCACAAAGCAAGGATTTTATTAGATAATTTTCTTATATTAGTATACAATTCTCCTCCTGATTTTTCTGAATCTGATGGGAGTCTAAGACAGCCAATAGCTCAGAATTTGGAGGCTGGGGGTTCACCAGTGGTCAACAGGACATTTCTAGAACAGTTTTATAGCACTTCACTCTCCCCAGTGGGAGGTCTGCTTCCCACTGTGGCTGGTAACTCAGGGCAGAGGGCAGAGGCATGGGTCCATGGCCGGCAAAGGCACATGGTCTTTTTTTGCCCTGTCAAGTTCATACAGGCCAGGTGAGTGGCCTCTTCCACACTGAAAAGGACCAACAGAATGAATGAAGACCAATGGCTGGCTAACGGCACAAAGGAAGGCACCACATGCTTCTTACTAGGAACAGAAATACGGTCACTATAAGAAGTCAAACACTAGAAACTGGACGTGGGAAAGTGGCTGCGCGTCCCCAGGTGGAGGCTGTGCCTCGGAACAGTGTGCATGGCAGAGGCAGGAGGCCTCAGGTCGAGCAGGGTTTCAGAATGACTTGCCAAACTGGCAGTCACGGCAAGTCTCAGGGCCTCAGATCAGGTGTGGCACACTCCAACCCTTAGTGGCTGCATGACTGAGCTACCTAACTTCTCTGTGCCTCAGTTTCTCCACCTACAAAATGGAGAGAATCCCATCTAGTTGGCAGGACTGTTCAAAGGTGCAGAGTATTTCTATTACAGTGCCTTACAGGACCTGGCATCTGGCAGCTTGTATGATTTGTCTTGTCATAGATGATCCTAAGTCAATGTCCAGTGACACTTTGGAAATAATGCTCATGGTAAATCCTCAAAGCACTGCACATAGCTGAGCAGGCTGAGGATTTGAGAATCCAGTGCTTACTGAGGAATGAGACCTGATCACCTGCGATTTTGTGACCACTCCTCTACTGATTTCCCAGTTGCTCAGGTCAAAATGCTAGGTGGCATCTCAGCCTCCTTGCCAGCAATCTGGCCCGCTCCTCCTCCCACGCACACCCCAGCCCAGCCCCTCCTTACCCCCTGCTGTCTCCACCTTCACCGTGGCCCACCCTGCACTGCAACAGTGGCCTCCCACCCACTCTTGCCCTCCCACAGCCAGTTCTCCACCGAGTCACTTGTCTTTTTACACTAAAATCAGTCAACATCACTCCCTGCCCCAAACCCTCCTGGGGCTGATCCAAGGAGGCCCTGCAAACCCTGTAGCCTCCCTGCCCACCTCTCTTTCCCTTGCTCACTGTTCAGACACACTGGCCTCGTTGCTGTTCCTCAAATATTCCACCCACTTGCCTGCAGCAGGCCTTTCCCGCCAGAATGCTCCTCCCACATGTAACACTGTGGCTTATGCCCTCATGTCCTGCAGGTCTCTGCCAAAGGTCGCCGCCTCAAAGAGGCCCTCCCTGGCCACCCATCCAAAATAGCAGCTCTGGCCACTTTCCATCCTCCTTTATCTGGCTTTCTTTTAATTCTTAACCACCACCTGATGCTTGTTTCTTGCTATCTCCCTGAGGTCTGGGCCCTTCTCTGCCTGGTGCATCACTGTGTCCCCAGTGCCCAAAATAGGGCCTGGCACAAAACAGGCACTCAAAGTTCTTATGCATGAAGACATGAGTGTAAGCAGAAGAGCAGAAGAGCCCTGGCCCTAGCAGCCAGCTTTACCTTTTTCCCAGCTGTGGGGCTGCTCTCTGCACTCTGCACGGGGCTCCTTTGGGGGCTTCGGCTTTCCTGGGGGACACACCTGCCCATGTACACACTGTAGTCTAGAAGCATCTTCTGCCGTACGCTGCCCACCAGCTCCTTCTGCTTTGGCTGCGACATGATCTCCTCCACGCTGCCTTTGCTGCTGCTGCGGCTGTGGGTCAAGTGCCCAGAGGGACTGTTGTGTCTGCTATGCGCAGGCAAAAGCCCTAGAGCAAATAAGTGACAGCGGTTAATCCCAAGAAGAAAATGAACCGGGCTCAGGAGAAAAGCAGCTAAAATGCTATCATATGACTGCTTAACAACTATTTATAAGGTTATTCTCCACCCTGAAAAATATCTTTTGCTTAATGACAGATAATTTTTAAAACAGTTTTTATTCCTCTCCAAGATCATTTAGAGTAATGGGAATAAAGAAATACATCTGGTAGGTACCTCTTTCTTTTTTCCTGGTGATCTTTTAGGAGAAGATCAAATGTAGGACTGACACACCCCAAGTACTGGTGGACTTGTGTTTGCTATCAGGGGCAAATAATAAATGGGCAGAAAGCTAATTAATTGTTCGTCCACAGCTCACAGCAATTCCAAAGATGCCATCTTTCATTCAACAAATTACTCATAAAGTACTTTCTCAGGGCCAACTCCATGCTAAAAAGAAGAATTAAGACATAATCCTTGCCCTTGAATTCATACACCTAGACAGATAAATCACAGTCTTCTGTTACAAGTGCTATACCTGTAGCATGAATAAAAGACTCTAAGGACAGAAAGAAGGGGGTGACTACCTTTGCCCAAGAGAGTGGAGAGGTGCTTACCCCAGAACTGACTTTCATAGTGGTGACACCTGGTCTGTCTTGAGGGGACAGTTGCCATTTTCCTGGCCCAGGTTGGGGAAGGACACTCCAGATAGGGAAAACAGCATACAGAAAAAAGCAGTGACAGGGCACAGATGTTTGGAGAGCAGTGAGAGACTCAGGGAAGTTCTATGCAGAGTACACAGGGCAGAAGGATAGGAAATGAGGTGGACAGAGTAGCCAGGGACAGACTGCAAAGTGCCTCAAAAGCAACCCTGGATTTAACCCTGTTGCCCTAGAGGGGCTTCAAGCCTGGAGAGTGCCTGATGCTAACAATTTCATTTAGATTTACTCTGACAGTCAGGTGAAGGGTAAAGTGGTTAAAAAGCAAATCAAATCATTTTATATATTTTTGAGAGGCTCCAACCATCTGAACTGCAATGGCACAAAGCCTCACACAGGGTCATGCAAGCCATTTCTTAATTTAAATTTTAGCTAGATAATTTCTAGCACTTGAATATGTGAGATTTTACATTGTATAACTCATAGAAATAAAATTCTTTTTTTTTTTTTTTGAGACAGAGTCTCACTCTGTTGCCTGGGCTAGAGTGCTGTGGCGTCAGCTTAGCTCACAGCAACCTCACACGCCTGGGCTCAAGCGATCCTCCTGTCTCAGCCTCCTTGGTAGCTGGGACTACAGGCATGCGCCACCGTGCCTGGCTAATTTTTTCTATACATATTTTTAGTTGGCCAATTAATTTCTTTCTATTTTTAGTAGAGACAGGGTCTCACTCTTGCTCAGGCTGGTTTCGAACTCCGGACTTTGAGCGATCCACCCGCCTCGGCCTCCCAGAGTGCTAGAATTACAGGCATGAGCCACCGCGCCCGGTCAAAATAAAATTCTTTTATAATCCTTATCATCGTCACGCCATTTTCATGTTCAGCATTATTTTTAAATGTTGTGATAAATGCTATACCAAAAACATTTGAAAAATAGATGAAAACTAAATGCAAGGTGATATCCTAAATTGGATCTTGGAAGAGAAAAATGACTTTAGTAGAAAAACCAGTGAAATCCAAATAAACGCTACTAGCGTTTAGTTAATAGTAAAAACAAAACAAAAAAAATTAACAACAAAGATGAAAATAAATGAGGCAGTGACACCAACACTTCAAACTAAACTGATCTCCTTATGACTGAGCCAAAGGGGCCTTTCTCCTCTCAGCGACACAGGGCTGTGGTCCCCAACACCCAGGCCATGGCCTGGTACTGGTCCTCGGCCTGTTAGGGACCGGGCTGCAGAGCTCCATCTCCCCTCTCCCCCAACCAACTCTGTCCATCTGTGGAAAAATTGTCTTCCACGAAACTTATGAACCAGGAACTGGGCTGCACAGCAGGAGGTGAGTGGTGGGTGAGTAAAGCCTCATCTGTATTAACAGATGCTCCCCATCATTCGCATGACCACCTGAGCTCTGTGCCCACACCCCCAACCCCAGTCGGTGGAGAAATTGTCTTCCGTGAAACTGGTCCTTGGTGCCAAGAAGACTGGGGGCCGCTGATGTAGGGGAAGAAAGGAGACCCTATTCTAGGCTTGGCTGGTGCTCACTGCCCACAGAATAGCCTCTTCATATGCCACTGTCACCCTTCCCTTGAGTGGGAAAAGGCACAGAAGTCATCACTGCTCTATGGACCTCATGGACAAGGTCCCTTGATAATGAATGGCACGAGACCATGTGCCATGGTCTCTCCTGTGCAGAGACCATGCTAGAATTTTGCCAAGTGACCACACGGCTTTTCTGCTCTCTCTAGACTCTTGCTCCTCCCGGACCCGTTTCCCACCTGCAGCCTGAGCACTGCCCGTGAGAGATGCAGGTCTCAGTCCCGCCCAGACCTCTTGAGTCAGAACCTGCATTTTAACAAGATCCCCCAAACATTCAAGTTTGAGAAGCACAATCCAGGTTGCTAGAGCAATCTATGATTTTGGTGACAGCATTTCTGAAGGAGAGGACAGGGGCAGGTCGTCAAGCAGGAGAACTTTTATCTTCTTGGTACTGACAAATGTACCTGGCCTTGGAGAAAAGGCACCAGCCACACCTTCAGCTGATGCCACCCCACCTGTGCACAGTCACTGACTCAGAGATGGTTTTCAAGAACAGCACAGTCCTGGCTCAATTTACCTTTGACTTTGCTTCTAGTTTAATCACACTTCCGGTGGCTTAAACTTACCATAAATATCTCAATTCATAGCTTTTAAAGGCAACCCAGACTAATAGACAAATAAAAAGACATAATAGTGGTGTGAGAATATAACCTTGCTTGATTTACATTCAAGTGAGTGCACTGAATGTTTCCCCACATTCTGACTCTTACCGTTAGCTTTATTGTGCAGTGAATGGAAGTCTAGCCCCTGAGCACCTAAGGCGGTGTTTCCTGGTGGTCTTACACCCCCCACCCCCCTGGGATACATGACTCTGAGCTTCAGTGCCTAGACCAGTAGACCATTATATTTCTGATAGAAATATAATGTGAGCCACTTATACAATTTTAAATTTTCTAGTAGCCACATTAAAAAGGTAAAAAGAAACAAATGAAATTAATTTGAATATATTTTATTTAACCCTCTATATTTAAATACTATCGTTTCAACATGCACCCAATCTAAAGTCATAATGAGATATTTTACATTCATTTTTGGGACTAAGACTTTAAAATCTGGTGTGTATCTTGTATTTAGAGCACATCTCCATTTGCACTAGCCACATTTCAAGTGTTCAAAAGCTACATGGGGCTGGTCTCTACTGTATGGACAGCACAGGCTCAGACCTACCAGGAGAAGCAAGCAGTGGCTGGTGCTAAAGAGTTTTTACCCATTTGAATTTCCTTTTATTCAGTGTTAGGGGCTGAATTATATCCCCCAAAAGATATGTTGAAGTACTAACTCCTAGTATCCCAGAATATGACCTTATTTGGAAATAGGGTCATTGTAGGTGTATTTCATTAAAATAAGGTTATACTAGAAGTAGGATGGGCTCTTAATCCAATAGGATTGGTATCCTTACGAGAAGAGACAGAGAGACACAGAGACAAAGCCATGAGACAACAGAGGCAGAGTTTGGAGGGACACAGCTGCAAGCCAAGGATCCACGGCCACAACTAGAAGCTAAAAAGAGACAAGGAAGGATTCTAGGCAGAGTTTTAGAGGGAACATGGCCCTGCTAACACCTTGATTTCAGACTCCTAGCCTCCTGTACTGTGAGAATAAATTTCTGTTGTTTTAAGCCACCCGGTTTGCAGTATTTTGTTCCAGCAGCCCTAGGAAATAAATATATCCAGTAATCTCCCTACTCATCTTGAGTTTTAGAGCTTTAGGTATTTCCAAGGGACTCCTTGGATCTCAGTGCTAGGAGGGGATGGAAGCTGGCACTGATGCTGATATTATGGTAGGTCAGCAAAGGTGCCAGGTAAGGGCCCAGACTGTGTTCCAGGGGAAAGAACCAAAGAAATCTGAAGCAATATGTGAGACTCATGCAACCCACATAACTCCACGGTCAACCCAAAAGCCCTGTTAGAGAAATCCCCAAAGTGGCTCCCTTCTAGTCTTTGCTCCAGATCCATCTAAGAAAGCTTTTCCTAACAACGCCCACACCAATCTTGTCCTTCTCTGATCTCCCACAATTACTGGTTGCACCATGCTCATTTTAGCACAGTAATTTGTGAACATCTGACTCACACAGATTAGTTTTATCTAACAAGCACAACAGCACCTGACCGACAGGGGTGCTGCTGCTTTTTGCTGGTTTTGTGTCCCTTGCAGCGCCATCCCAGCCAGAGGTGAGGAAGGAGGTGCTGCATGGTCATCCATCCGAATGACCAGGACGTGACCCATATGGTCAGCAGGCCTGAGGACTCTACATTTCTATGGCAACCTCAGGCCTGGAGGACAAGGTGTGGGTCAGGAGCTCAACAGTGCCAACCTGAAGTATCTCCCTGACTCACCTGCCTTCTTACCACTGGGATTCTTCTGTTGCTGCTTCTCTCAGAGGAGTCATACTATATAAAAGTAAAATACAATCCTAGGGAACCAGCAAAGGCTAATAAACACACACATGCAAATGGATCCATCATTGGTTAAAAGTTTTGGTACAAAGGGTGGCAGTGATCACCCTAAAAGGTAAATGAGTCATGAGAACACTTTAGAAGACAGACAGTAATCAACCCAGGATGGGCTTCCTTCCTTCCTGCTTGGCATTCTTTTTCTATTCCCCTTAAAGGCCCTTTAAAAATGCATAAGCATTTAGCACAAATGTCATTACCTGGTTTACTTCCAGAGACACCAGGTGGCTTCTTGATTTCCGACTTCAGCTTAGATGCCAGAATAAATCTCCTAAACCACTCCTCTTTTTCTCGGCCAGTTCTCCCAAAGAGATAGAGTATCTGATCTCGCTGGCCAGATCTTGTTCCCTCTTGAGGGTGGGGTGCCTTCTTAGGGTCCTCGCTTCCCTCCACTGGTGGCTTCTCTTCCAAAGTCTCCTTATCAGTCTGAGCCTTAGACATAAAGTCATCTTGTCGACCAAGCTCGATACAAATGGGGTACTTTTTATTCCAGATTCGTTTTCGAGCCAAACTTTTCGGTACAAGATAAATCTACAGAGAAAGGGAAATGCTTTACATACTAAAGACTGGCTACACTGTGCATTAATATTACACATAGTACAAATGCAAACTTGATAGAATTTTTGACTAAAAGGATGAGTGTGAAATAATTTCTACCACCTGTCTATAACATGTCTATAGAAACGAGAATAAATTTTTGGGAATGATTTGTTATTCTTCAGAATCATTTCAGAACGCAGATGTTTAAAAATTTTGCAAGAGTTACAAATATCTATAATTTTCAGGTAGCAGTACCACAATAATGTTTAGCTGATTATCATCAACTAAGTTTGGACATCAACTGAGTTTAGTGACTCCGGGCCAAACTTAAGCTGGAAAAAAAAAAAAAATTATCAACCAGGATGGCACGCTCATGTTAACCTTGAGTGCCAACCTCAAATTAAGAATAAATTTATACAAAAACTATTTTAAGTACTTCTATCATTTTGGGGAAATCTAAAAATCATTCAGATGAGTTACAAGAACAGAGAACCTGTAGCTTTGAGGAATAAACAACTTACATTTCTCACAAAAATAGAAGTATATAATACTTCATCAAAATGTAGTTATTTTGCATTTCCATAATTTTCACATTTGCAGAGCCTTCATTAGTTAGCACCTTACAACAACTACACATAGCTTTTTGTTTGACTGAAAGAATTATTATTATTATTATTTTTGTAGACATGATTATCTCACTATGTTCCTCGGGCTGGTCTTGAACTCCAGGGCTCAAGTGATCCTCCCACCTCCACCTCCCAAAGTGCTGGGATTACAGGCATGAGCCCAGCCAGAATTAACTTGAAAGGCAGAATTCTGAGTACATGATGTCCTCACTCCTCAAGGTGTGGTCTGTGGACTAGCAACATGAGTATCAACTGGGAGCTCACAAAAACTCGGGCTCTGAGTCCCCACCCAGAGTTGCTGAGTCAGAATCTGCATTTAACAAGGCACCCAGGTGATTCATATGTACATTAAAGGGTAAGAGGTACTGTCTTAAAGTATACTAATACTTATCAGCAAGAAACAAAAGCAAAACCAAAAAACCTTTTCAGGGGAAAAAAAAAAAATGCAGTAAAACCACCAAGATTCCAAATGCTTTTCATTCATGTAAGCTCTCCTTCCAAAATTAGTTGGGCTCACCTTGCTGTCCGAGAGGTCATAGATTTTCTGGCTGATGTAGGTGACCTCTGGCTTAGTTTCATTGTAGCTGGCCCTCCTGGATATATTTTTATTGGGCTTTGAAAGTCTTAAGATTCCTCCCTCAAGTCGAACAAAGACTGAATGTGTCAAAGTCGCATGGTAAGTTTCTGGATCATAGTTGTAAATCTCATTCATCCATCCCTGATGAAGAAAAACTCCCATTAGTAAAATCAGAATAAACACAAATCTGATTTAGTGTGAAAACGACAAATACTGTGGTATTCAGGACACTGAAACCAAACCTGACAATAACACAGGTGTCAACTTATTGAGGACTAGATGGCTGCGGTAAGTGCTTAGCTGGAAGGATAATCGGGAGTGGGGATTAATTGGATTCATTTTTGATAAATAAGAAATCTGGATTTAGGGGAGAACGGCAATGTCCATTATCCTAAATAAAAGTTTCTTTCTTTTTTTAAAGCCTACAAGCAAATCAGGAAACTCAAAAGTTTTGTTCATGTGACTGAGCGAGTCTCCCTGCTTGACCTCCTTTGCGGGTGAGTAATCCCACCCAGTCCAGCCTTCTTAATTAGCCAAATGCTCTGCCCAGCTCAGCTGCAAACAAACTTTGAAACTTCATATTAATTTATGTTACCATTCTAGGACCCAGAGAACATCTAACTCTCCATTTCTATCTCACTACAATATATATCTCATTGAAACCACCTAGTAAAGCAGATTGTGAATTAGGCATTAAATAAATCATCAACGTTAATATAATCCATAATATGTCAAAGTTCAAAGATACATAGAAACTTGAATGAGTAAAATTGTGCCCCAGGTTCCCTTCACCCCCACCAAATGGACATAAATATATTCACACACAGATTTTTAAAAAGAGCAAACATATTGAAATGTCCAGACAAAACACACACACACACACACACACACACACACACACACACAGCCCTAACATACCATAGAACTGTGCTAAAGCTAATCTCATAGCTATAATCAATATTTATCATTTAACACACTGCCTGCCCCAAAGTACTTTTTCAGATATGGGTAGCTCATATCTCTTTAAAAGAAGTTCTCTAGGAATTTTTAATTGATATCTTCCCACTCCCCTCTTTTTAATAAATATCTTTGTAATGAGCAGAGAGATGCTAAAGATCACTACGCTGGAGTTGGGATTGCCATTCTTTTTAAGGAATAGCCATTTCCACGGTAAGTGTTTGAGTCTCACACTAACGTCTTGAATTGAAAACCTCTAAGAATGAGGACTCCTCAGAATTCTCTTTTATTTATTCATCCTTTTGTCAAACCATGAACTGAATCTATGTGCCAAATAATGTGTCAGGAGTTGATAAAAAGATTGATAGACAGATAGATTGACTGATTAACTGCCCAGGCTAGAATGCAGTGGCATCATCATAGCTCACAGCAAACTCAAACTCCTGAGCTCAAGAAATCCTCCTGCCTCAGTCTCCCGAGTAGCTACAAGCACTACAGGCACAAGCTACCACACCCTGATTTTTCTATTTTTTGTAGAGACAAGGTCTTGCTCTTGTTCAGGCTAGTCTCAGACTCGTGGCTTCAAGAAATCTTCCTGCCTTGGCCTCCCAAAGTGCTAGTATTAAAGGCATGCGCCGCCATGCCTGGATAGATACAAAGATTTTTAAAAAGGACAGGATCTTGACCCAAGCCTGCCCCAAAAACAGTAGAGAAGAATTAGGTCTTTATTCCACTGTCCTATAACCCCACTAGAGTAACCATAAAAGAGAAAAGTTGTCAGAAAAAGAGTACCTAAGTGTGAAGGGAAAGTAAAAATGAACAAATATACCTCTTTGTCATGGGCGAAAGGGTGTGAAATTTATGAGCCAATTGTACAGACTTACACACCTCAGTAGATTTTTTTGCATGAGCTGGGGAGATCTCTTCCTCCTCCCCGCACTGAGTCCCTGCCAGGAACGGCGTCTATTCAGCAATACTGAATGAGCAAGCAGTGGCCATGGGAAGAGGATATAATCTAGGTGCTTGGTAAGAAACAGCAATGATCAGAGCAATGACATGAAAAGGGGACAAGCACTGCAGATCACAGTGGGACCTGGAGTGGATGGTACTGTCAGGGTACTTGTTTGGGTGGATGTCTTTCTGCTAAGTGTAGAACTAAGTACATTCTTTGGTTCATCGTTTTTTGTATTTTTCTTTAATCTGTTCTAATGGCAAATTATATTCATTTGACTTTCAAACGTTGACCCATTCTTACACTCTCAGCATAAAAGATGCATTTATTGGTCATGCTGGGCTGAAGTTGAATTGTACCAGCTCACAAGACCTGATTCTACACATCTCTTCCCAACTCCATGTTCAGTGACTTCATGTTGGTGGCTTGCAATTGGCCATAGTGGGAGTTTTTCTACATGGAAATAAATAGGCCTTTTCTAACATAAGCTTTTAATACTATGAATTTCCCTCGAAGCACTGCATAATTTTTGATATGTTGTATCTACAATTTCATTCAATTGAAAATATTTTCTAATTTCCCTCGTTATCATAGGCTGTTTAGAACTATGTTTAATTTCCAAATATTTGGGAATTTTTCAGATATCTTTCTTACTGATAAGAACTGTTAAGTTCATTACAGACAGAGAATATGCTGTATATAATTTCAATTCTTTTAAATTTGTTATATGGTCTATCTTTTTCAAGTGCAGTTAAAAAATATGCATTCTGTTGTTGGGCAGAGTTTTCTATAAATGTATTTGTCTTTTCAAACACAAACATATTCACTGAAGATCTCCTGACCAGAATACACTTCTTATCTTCTTATCAAATTTGGCTGAAGAAAATACTGTCTTACAAATAACAAGTTTACTAGGGCTTAAGTTCTAAGGACAACTAGATTAACGAAGAACTTGAAACAGGTATGATTTTTCTGGGATGCTTTAGAGCCATGCTCAAGACCAGGTTATATTTACTTGCAGAGCTACTAGAACCAAGAAGAATCCATGGAGGGAAGGAAGTAGGAGCTGATGAAAACATCTAAGGGTCAGGGAATCAAACGGCAACTTGCCATCAGCATCATTTATGAGCATTTGGCCATACGGTCCTTGTACGGGATTCCTCTTCTTGAATCATTTCGCTCTGAATGTACATCTCTGGCTACCTGAGGATAGACAGCATGTGTGGTACCTGTGTGGTCTATCATTAACACCTTAGCTGAGATGGTCAATATCTGTTTAATAACTATTTTGAATTATGGTAATCATGATTTAAGACAAATATTACTGCAACAATATATCTGTATAAAACATTTTTCATTAGTTTCTAGCTATGTAGGATCACAGAGATATGTAAAAAAGCCAATAGAATTAACATGATACTTGAATTTGGGACAAAATTCCCAGCATTACAGTTATCATCCACTCACCACCACTGAACGGAAAAATGAGATAGGCGTTATATTATAAAGTTGTTCTCAAATAAAAGGATAGTCTCTGTGAAGTAATGTGAGCTGTGGAGAATTTTCCATTTTGAAACTCCTGAGATTGTACAGGTTAATTATCTGATTTATGAATAAGAGAAACTTAGTGATAAAAGGATATTTCTCTCCAATTGCTTTCATTTTGTCTTTCCTAAGTGAGAAAATGAAGAATTATCCAGGGAGGTGCTATCCAACGGAAATAGAATGTGAGCCACAAATGTGAGTCACGAAAATACGTAATTTAAAATGTTCTAGTAGCTACACTAAAAAAGAAAATAGCAGGTGAAATTAATTTTAACAATGTATGTTATTTAACCTAATTTATCCAAAATATTATTTCAACATGTAATCAATATTAAAAATTATTACTGATACTTTACATTCTTTGTAAATTCAATGTAAATTCATATTAAGTCTTCAAAATCCAACCACTCAGAGCACACCTCAGTTCGAACTAGCTACACTTCAAGTGCTCAAGAGCCACGTAGGGCCAGTGGCTACTGTATTGGAGACTGCGTAGGGCAGTTCTTGGATTTGAGCATTTTCAGCCCTAGATGCTTGGCTCAACCAGAATGGGCAAAATCTTCCTCTTTCCTCTTGGGGGCGCTTCCCACAACGCGCAGTCTTAATGGTAAGAGCCATCTAACTCAGCACA
The DNA here is from genome assembly GCA_963574885.1 of Lepilemur ruficaudatus. Lineage (NCBI taxonomy): Eukaryota > Metazoa > Chordata > Mammalia > Primates > Lepilemuridae > Lepilemur > Lepilemur ruficaudatus. The sequence continues at coordinate 15,009 of CAUYRT010098624.1, forward strand.
TGGCAGTTTTATGCTGTTCTACTAGGGGCTTCAAATGAGAGAAGATGATCTAAGTAATTTCCAGATGAAACAGTCTATCGTAGAAATTTGTCTTTTTTTTTTTTTTTTTTTTGGAGACAGAGTCTCACTCTGTTGCCTGGGCTAGAGTGCCGTGGCGCCAGCCTAGCTCACAGCAACCTCAAACTCCTGGGCTCAAGCGATCCTTCTGCCTCAGCCTCCCGAGTAGCTGAGACTACAGGCATGCGCCACCATGCCCAGCTAATTTTTTCTATATATATTTTTAGTTGGCCAATTAATTTCTTTCTATTTTTAGTAGAGACAGGGTGTCGCTCTTGCTCAGGCTGGTTTCGAACTCCTGACCTTGAGCGATCCGCCCGCCTCGGCCTCCCAGAGTGCTAGGATTACAGGCGT
>CAUYRT010098626.1:0-37554 GCA_963574885.1 Lepilemur ruficaudatus
CTCTTATTAGAGGCGAATTCTGTATGGTTGCCGGATTGCATTGCAGCTTCAGGGGCAGCAGGCAGTTTTCAGGGTATTGAGTGCCTTCCTAATATGTGCTGTTCAGTATTACTATTGAAGGGAGGGTATTGGTCTTCAAAGTTATTTGCTGTAGGAGTTAACCTTCTGTAGAGTTTGAACTCTGAAAAGTCTGAGAGAAGTAGGATCACTTCTTAGGAAATTTTGAAGTGTGGCTAGCTTGAAAACCACAGGCTTAACTGTGTGCTCTAAAGTCAGTTCTAAGACTTTGTTAACTCTTGTTATATCATTATGAATGTCATTATGAATGTGTTTTTGCTTTGTCGATTGTTGCAATAAACAGAATAGTTGGATTATCAATAAAGCAGAATACAGCTATGCCAGAGAAAATCCATTCCCTTTGTCTCACTCTGAAAATACTAAATCAAATACTCTTCTTTTGAAGGAGACTGAACAAGCTTCTTTGCTTTTCTGGGTTTCTATAAATAAGAGTAGAAAAAAACGATGAAAGGAAAATAGATAATGCAGAAAATCATCAAGAATAGAAACCATGCAAAAAGTAGCCATCTCAATTCTTAAAGGTTATGTTTCCCACACTATGCATACTTTTCTCAGTTAACCACATATGCATATGTATGAAGATGTTACAATTCCAGTAAAAATCATTCATACATTCACCTTGAATGATTTTATCCACTGAAGAATTAACATCATCTGTCGGGGAGCAATGGTATGCTTTTCTTCTTATGTTTAACAGTAAGCATTTGAAAAGCCATATCCCCACCAAAAATACACAAATGGATCATAACATTATAAAAATCATGTATAAATATTGACAGAAAATGAAAACTGAGAGATAATACACCGCAAGTGTAACGGCGATTTTCTCCTATGAATATTCTTTTTTCTCTTTCTCCCGTTCTACCATTCCTGGACTTTTGTACATTCTGACAGCGGGTTAGTTTTGTTTTTACAGTCAGGAAGAAGAGTCACTTCTCTAGCTTAAAAAGTGTGTCTGTGAGTAATTGGAAACGAACTCTCTTATTCTGACCTTGTGCTGCTGTCCCATGTATAGTCTATGTGTGTATGGGGGCGTTCAACTTATAGGCATAGACTTCACAGATGACCCCATTCAAAGACGGGGAAGTGAAAGTGTCTGTCCTAATCAACAAGTGCTGTGGTTTGCGCAGCTGAGATGGAAGGAAACCCCTGAGAGCACCCAGAGCCATGCATTATTATGCTGGAAAATTTTGTTTCCTCTTTTAAATCAGAATCTCCAAAGAAGGTAGAAACTAGATGGCTTATGGGGTGCTGGCTTGGCTGATAAAACCCAGACCTCTTTGGTGCCGCATTTGGATTCATCCCTGAATGTGACACCCTTGGACTTGGGTTTCTGGGTCTGGCTTTACAGGATGTGACTTCAGTCAAGGAAAGCCTAGTGCCTACCTTTGCTTATTTGTATTCTAGTGCTGTAACCTCCCCTCCTCTCCTGTGTCTTTGTTCTATTAATCTGCAAAACAGGGCTCGACTTGTGATTAGTCCTTGGAGCTTGTTTCTATTAATGAGTCTGCAAAACAAGTCGACTTGGACGCTTTTGTTCAAAAGCTTAATGCGTTCTCCTTGTCAGGCTGTGGTCCAGGCTGCTTGGTTTGCCTTAAATGGGACCAGGTGGCGAAGTTTGGTTTTTATATGCTGATTGCATTGTTAAGAAAGAAAATACTGTTTGAAAAGACAACAGGAAAACGCTGATGTAGAATTGTAGAGCAATGTTTTGGAAGGAGGAAAAGTTTGTAGAAAATATGACTTCTGTAACCTGGTTGCTGTGTACAATAAACTGCACAAAATGCAGTTGACCGGAACAGAAAATAAGGCATTATTCACATTATGGTTTAGAAATACGGTGTCAAGGAAAGGTTGTCTATTAATAATAATTTTACATGTATTTGAAATGTAATTCTCTTTTGATGCTTAAAGTGGGAATATCATCCTTTTAGCTATGGTATTAGGTAATTATAAAGAAGACCCAGTACAATTCCGTAAATTTCTTTACTTTTTTCTTTCCACCTCCCTTGTGCCAAATGACCTTGCCACAGATTGAAATTATTCTTACCTGTTATGTAGGGAAAACTCTGTATCTCAATTTTCTTATCTTCATTATCAAGGGACAATCACTGACCTACCTGTGGAGATCAAGTGTAACTGAGCGATGGTTATAAATTGCTTAGTAAAATGCTCATTATCACTGTTTATACAGTTCTCCTAACTTTAATGGGCAAAGGATAGCATTGCTGGAAAAGAATTTTAATGTGTAACTTTTCCCAGTGACGGTGACGCTCTAGGAAGAATAGTTTTTTATTGAAAGTTGCCTTTTTACATCTCTAAAAATTTCAAGTGAATTTAGCATTCATTACTTGTGAAATAACTGCCCCCTCCAAAAAAATCTGTTGAAGTATATGCGAGGAGCCAACTCTCAGAATCCCAAATTAAATTTGTCATCAGTGATAAATTTAGTCCTGTGAGATACTTTAATAAGTGCTTCAGCTTGATTTATTGGTTTTGTTAGTTAACAAGAGTGTATTATGTCTTGTACAGAACTTAGCAGAAGCAATTTCTGAGTAGACCTTCCTTGATTAAAATTTGAAAAAATGAAAGTCTCCTTTTAGTCACGGTGGTAATTATTTTAATATGAGATTGGAACGTAAGCATACTGCAGTCCTGTCACTAACGTAAAAAGAAAGAAAGAAAAGGGAAAGAAAAATGTCAAAATGTGAAGGGAAAGGCATGTAAAAGGTTCTCGTTCTTTATGTTTGTACATACTTTATTTCCTTTGTGTGTATGCAGAGCGTCTAGGCTGTTTTACTGGTTGGGGCTTAAGATGCAGCCCTTGCATATATTAATATAATCACTAATGAGTGTCAGGATTCAGCTGCTAATTTGAAAGGCTTTGTGGCTCTTTCACCCCAGACACTAGAACCTTCATTAGGCGCTGCTTTGTCCAGCCTGACCTTTGCTGATCTCTAGATCACAGCTAAATACCAACATTACACCGACACCCTCCCAGTTGAAACAGTCCAGACGTGATTCCTTTGGTGCATATCTTATCAGAATCTGCTACTGACATAAACCTGGGTGTCCCTGTAGCTTGCCACATAATTAGGATTACCTTCCCCCAAAGAGGTCCTATTTACTTACAACCCTGCTCAGTTGATTGGAGATTTGAATTTTAGAGCCATTAGCAAATTTCTCAGTCTCTCTTTTTTTTAAAATGTACTTGTGTGGCAGTATATATATATGGCATAGTTTTTAAAATGTGCTTTTATGACTATTTCAGGGAAAGCAACAGACAGCCACTGATTTTTTTTTCTTCGACTTGGGAAAATACATACAATTTATTATTAATGATATCAAATCAGAGAAAAGAAAAGGAAGTCTAATGGTATTTATTTCTTTAGAGGTTTGTCTTCTGGAGTGCACTCTCCTTAAAATAAAACCATGTAGTAAGCAGGTGGAAGGGAGCTTTCTGCCTGTGCTCTTTTAAGTATCCTGAGAAATGAAACATCGGGCATGATTTGTCAAGCTTTTGGTTGTTGGGAAGGAAAGCCTTTATTTGTCAGCATTGTTGTTTGTAGATTCTCCCTCTCCAGCTCTCAATTCCCAGAGAAATTATTCTGCTTTAGTTTGGAATTTTACCCTATGTTTGCCACGAGGCAACAGTCAAGGGGGCGGTGTCTTTTGTATGTAATTATCAGTCAGAAAAATAAATCTTTCTAACAACCTTCATTCTCAATCAGATCCAGTCATCTAAGCCAGGTCTCCGGTGATCTTATTTTGAAGTGGTTTGAATTCTCCTTTCTTTTTACGGAGAGTCGTAAAATTAGAGATGGGAAAGAACTCTCTGATTGCATCACTTTTTCCACCCTTTCGGCCAGTGTGATCTCCCTCCCTGCGGCATATTCCCTGGTGTTCCATTCAGCCTAGTTTAAGATAATAAGACCAGGGAGGCTTCTTGTCCAGGCCCCTCTGGGAAAATGTCCCACGGTCCTTGACGTGTGGATATGCTTTTAGGCATGCAAGCTGAAGTTTTCTCCTGCTTGGAGACTGCTTCAATATGAAGTTCAATCTCTTTTCTTGTTGTTTCTTGCTTCTAAACCTTCCAGAACTTTTCTCTGTTCAAAATAACCTGCCCATGTTGTGAACAAAAAAATCACCACACACATGCATGGTTTTATCTTCTTATTCTTCCCATTCAAAATGACAATGTTATTTAAGGCATTTCCTCATTATTAACTGCGTGTCTGAGACATGCCTAAATTTGAATGGTTCATAAATTTTACCTATAAATTAATCTCATAAATCCTTAGCCATTTCACAGACTCTGTGACTACAGCTTCTCAGGATCTCGTTGGTTTCAAGAATTTCAGGAGTCCAAAAACAAGATGAGGAATCTATGACCATTTGTTTTTAGATGGAGAGAACGAAATTAATGAAAGTCCTTGGCTTATGGTGCATTATGGTGCATTGTCGTCATTGGTCTATGCCTAGCCCATGTTATAATCACGGTATTTATTCATTTATGAGTGACGTCGTGAACACCCATTAACCCACACACAGCCAGAGTACTAGGACACTGACAGTCATGTGTATTTATCTATGTGCTTTCCTATCTTTCATCCCCTGCCTGCTTTCTCCAGACATACATTAATCTGAATTCTGTCTTTATCATTCCTTTGCTTATTTAGATGCTTGTTATAACACACACGCATCTAAACAATAGATGGTTATTGGTTTTGAACTTTATAAAAGAGATTCTGTGTGGTTCTCTTTTAGTTATGGAGGAGTAAGCTTCTAACAGATTGAACCTCCCACAAATCACTATAAACAAAAAATAACTACCTAAAAGCATTGGAGAGTACACAGAAGCAGGTAGATTTTTGTAGGGGAGTTGAAAGTTAGAGGAAGCAACTTCCAGAGTTTTCCATTTCTGTGTTTTTGCCCTGAGGGTAGCCACAGTTGAGTATAATTGTGACAGGTATGGCTAAAATTTCAGCAGAGAGCCTGCGCTCTTTTTCGGAGGAGGAACCATGTGAAGGAGCTCAAAGTAACCAGAGCCACCAGGGTGTGGCAGGGGGGAGTGGGGAGGGGTGGATCCTAAGTAAAAGAGAGAGAGAGACAGAGAGAGAGAGAGAGTGCCAAATAAGAGGGACACCAAATTCTGTGTATAAACTCTGCAAAGCCCATGCCCCCTGGAGCCATGCAGGTATGGGCAGATTAAAAGCAATTTGAACTGAGATCTGAGCCACTGCCCATCACAGATACCAACATTCACACCTTCATAGAAGAAATAACAAAATCTTGCACAAGTCTTTCAGAAATTTGAAGAGGAAACAGTTCCCAACCCATTTTATGGCCAGCAAGATAGTAATGCCAAACTCTAACAAAGACATTACCAAAAAAGTGACAGAATAATATGTCTCATGAACAGATAGTAAAATACTTTACCAAAGGTGAGCAAATCAAATCTAACAACATTAACAAGAAAGGTTAATGTATTATGGCCAATTGGGGTTTATCCCAGGAATGTAAGATGAATGTAACACAAAAATATCAATCAATCTAATTTACCCTGTTACCAGAATAAAAGAGGAAAACCATGTGACCAGTTCAATAGATGCAGAAAAAGTGTGTGAAGAAACAGCACTTTTTTCGTGATGAAAACTCTCCGCAATTAGGAGTAGAAATGAAGGACCACAAACCTACGGTTAACATCATAGTTGGTGGTCAGTAGTGAGCCCTTTTACACTAAGAGCAGAAATTAGGTAAGGATTCCTGGGCTCACACTGCTATTCACCATTGCTGCGCAGTTCCTAAACAGTGTGTTAAAATACACACACAAAAATAAAAGCAATGAGTATTGTAAACAAAGAAGTAAAATTATCTATTTTTGCAGATGACATGAGTGTTAATATAGAAGATTTCAAGAAATCTATGAAGCAACTATTAGAAGTAATAAGTGAATAAGAATAAGGTTACAGGACACAAGGTTGATATCAAAAAGCCCATTGTATATTTTTGTACTAGCAGTGTAAAATTGAAAGCGAATTTTTAAAAATGTTAATTATAATAGTACCAAAACTTTAAAATGCTTAGGAGCAAATACAACCAAAGATGTGGAGCATCTCTTCACTGAAAACTAAACAGCAATGCTAAAAGAAATTAAAGAAGACATAAACAGATGAAGAGGTATCATGTTTGTGAATTGTTCAGTTCTCCCCAAATTGATTTGTAGATTCAGCTCAATCTGCTGATTGTGTCAAAATCTCAGCAGGCTTTTGGGTTTTGGAAATAAATAAGCAAGATGATTCTAATGTTTATCTGAAAATAAAAAAGATTTAGAATAGCTAAACGTAATTTAAAAAATAAAAGTTGATGGACTTACACTACCTGATTCCAGACTTACTGTAACACTTTTACTAGCGAAAAGGAAGTAGTATTGGTGAAAAGTAGACATATAGATTGATATAAAACAAAATAAGTTCAGAAATAGACCCACATACATATGGTCAAATGAATCTGGCACAGTGTCAAGGCAAATTAATAGGGAAACAATAATCTTCAATAAATGGTACTTGGAAAAATAGATATCAGTATAGAAAACCTTGACACTTATCTCACATATAAAATAGATCTCACACCTAAATAAAAAAACTAAATCTATGAAACTTTCTGGAAGAAAAAGTGTATCTTTGCAACCTTGGGCTAGGCAAAATTTTCTTGGATAGGACATACAAAAAGCATGGGCCATTAGAGAAATTAATGACAAACAGTACTTCACCAAAATTAAAATTTTTTTTGCTTTGAAAGATACCACCGCAAAAATCAAAAGGCAGTCCACAGTTCTAGGGGAAGAACTCAATGTATAAACCTGGAAATTATTATAAATCTCTATCTAGAATATATAAAAGACTCTTACAACCCAGTAAGAAGACAAATACCCCAACAATAAATGCTCAGAAGTTTGAATTGACTTTTTATAAAGGGATACATCCAAATGGCCAATAGGCATGTGAAAAGATAATCAAAATCGTTAGTCATGGCTGAAACGCAAATTAAAACCCCAACAAGATATCACTACACACCCATTGGAATGATTACAATTTAAAAACTAACAATACCAACATTGACAAATATATGGAGTCACAAATAGAGTTCTTATACACTGTGGGTGTGCATATAAATTGGTAGGACCTCTTTGGAAAACTTTGGGCAGTTCCTTAAAAAGTAAACCCACGCTTATCAGACAACCTAATCATTCTGCTTCTAGGTATTTGCCCAAGACAAATAAACATGTATGTCCACGTAAAGACTTATACACAAATGTTCGTAGCAGGTTTATTCATAACAACCCAAACCAGGCATATATTCATTGACACATGAATGGGTAAACAATTATGATACAGCTACACACTGGAATATTACTTAGCAATAAAAAGGAATAAACTTTACTAATAAGTGGACTAACATGGGTGAGTCTAAAGACCATTATATTGAGTAAAAGAAGACAGACACAAAGGGTTCTATTTGTATAAAATTTTAGAGGACGTGAGCTAATCTAAAGTGACAAAAAGATCAGTGGTTGCTTGGATGCAGGGCAGAGGGAAGGATAGACTGCAGGAGCTATGAGGAATATTTTGAGGGAGATGAAAATGTTTGATATACTGACTGTGTCCATGTTTCTCCATTATAGATATGTAGATATCTGCAAAATCTCATAAAACTGTACACTTTGAATGGATACAGCTTATTTTACATAAATTTTATCCCAATAAAGCTGATTTTAAAAAGGATATTAAGCTAAATGTCATCTTCTGGGGTTTGCTTATTTCATTCAACATTTATTGGTATGATTTATCAAATATTTGAAGAAGGAAGGAAGGAAGGAATATTTATATCAGTCATTTCTCTCATAGGAGAGGAAAAAAGAGGGAAAGAAATCCAAGTTGTCTAAAACAAAACAACCGAAATTCTGGATTTCTTATCTAGCCATCTTAGGTCCCAGAGAATGGCCTTTCCAGAACCAAGCTTGCCATAACTTTCATTCAAGGCTATTGCTGCTTTCAATAGTCAGGAAAAACTTCAATTTGTATCAGAAACATTCTCTAATCTATCAAGTTATGCAGCTGTTTTGTTTTGTTTTAAATCTTGGAGCAGCAAAACAGGATGAGCATGTTAGTTTAAACTCTTAATTGGTTGCAAATAACAGAAATCCAACTCAAAATGACTGAGACAAAAATGGGATATAACTGGCTTACAAAACTTAGAAGTCCATGGTGATAACTGACATCAAGCATGGCTTGATCAGTCACCCCCATGTCATTGGAATCCATCTCTATTTCTTGGCTGGGTCTTTAGATGTTGGCTTTAACTGTAGACAGACTCTCCTGTGGTGGCTGTTGGCAGTTTCAGCTTTGCATTTATTCAGGAAATTCTGATTGTTTCAGCTTGATTTGCATATCCTTCTCTGGACCAATCAGTGTGGACAGGAGGGTGGAATGCTCTGACTGGCTAGGCCTAGTCGTGTGCTTCTTCCTAAGCCAAACCGGATGTGAATTGGACCCCACCTGTACCACATGAATGAACAGTGGAATAGGGGTGAGTTTTCAAAGGAAAACTGGTGTGCTATTAAACAGAATAAGGTGGATTGAATGTTCCACAGGAAAAAATAACACCTGTCCCCCTCTCAAGTACATACACACATATGCGCACACACACACACACACACACACACACGATAAGTGATAAGTGATACGGTTAAGAAGAGGAATCTTGCCAGTGGTAAACTTTTTAAGTTTCTGGTTCTATTTGTCTTGCAGCCTCTTTTTCCAAGGACTGTGGCCCTTTGTTCATCCCAGTGTCTTTGTTTTGGGCATGGGAAGCTAGAAACGCTCTCAACAGTAAGTGGTGGTGATGATAAATTGAAAATCCTGGAGTCGTAGGATTTTTAAGTTCACGTTAGGCTGAGCACTCCGACAATGTGACTGTATTGGTTATCTTTAGCTGTGTAAACAAAACAAAACAAAATCCACAAAATGCAGCTGCTTAAACAACAAACATTTATTATCTTATAGTTTCTGTGGGTCAAGAGTCAGGGCCCAGCTTAGCTGGGCTCTCCAGCTCAAAGTCTTTCTCATAAGACTGTAATCAGGGTGCCATCCAGAGCTGTGGTCTCATTTCAAAGCTTGACTTGGGTGGAATTCACTTCCGAGATCACTCAAGTGGTTGTTGATAAATTGCAGGTTGTTGGACTGAGAGCTTCAGTTTCTTGTGGTTTTCTGCTGACTGCTGGCCAGGGCCCTTCCTCGCTTCCTTTCCGTATGGACCACCTCTCCATAGGGCAGTTCACAACATGGCACTGGTGCGAATCAGAATGAGCAGAGAGGGGCAGCAGGACAGAAAGCAGGATCTTTTCGGAACCTAATCTCAGAAATAACACCTCATCACTGTGGCTGAACTCTTTGTACCAGAAGCAAATCACTAGGTGCAGCCCATCTCCATATCCAAGGGTGAAAAAATTCCACATTTAGGTGTGGGTACCCGACAGAGGGATCTCTGGGAACATCTTAGAGGTGCCCGTCATGGTGGCAGTGGCTGCAGAGGAAATAAAGTGCAAATCTCTCTTGCTATTGAAGAGTTCTGTTGAGAGCCTGAATTGTGGTCTGGGTGTGCAAGATAGACAGGGACAGTCCCAGCAGCAGGGGAGGAGCTTTGGCAGGAGGGGATTTATGTATGTGATTAGAAATGCAAATCAGATGAGAAGGCAAAACTGAAACTGTTGGAGAGTTTGAGAGATACACAAAATGATTACAGACACAAGCTGAGAAAATAGATGGGTAACAAGAAGTGAAATAGAGATCCATACAAACACATAATTACAACAGAATGTTCACCACAGAGAATTAGTGGGACCACAGTGGGGTAGGTGATAAGTGAAGGAAGAAAGTTTCTTAAAACCTCTGGTATTAGAATCATGAACTGTCTACTCAGTTGTCCTCTTCATAACAGACTATCCTATGTATACCTTAAAAGTGAAATTACATAATAAAGTTACATGAAATAACATGCTAAAATAAAAGTGGGTAGAATGATTACAGTGGCTAGCTAAAACCACTCAGTTCCCCAGCGCTAGTGTAGCCGCTCGCAGGCAAGCAAGACTCTTTGAGCTAAGGTTGTTGCAAACAGTAAATTGGATGTGCCTGGTCAAAGGACATCATCATTCTGCAATAGTGGGGCTGAAGGCACTCCCCATGGACCTCTCTGGGTGACTTCCAGGACACAGTGATAATGAGCCCCAACTCATTTCCTTGGAGAAATCCTAGGGATTAAGCTATGCTGCTTTATGCAGATTTACTTGTTTTATATTGCCGGATTCGTAGGTGCAGAGAGAGAGAAAATTTGCCTGCTAATCAATGGAGGATATGGAAGAAGGACTGATCGTGATAATGATAATGATGGTGAGGATAATAATGATAATGATAATGCGGTGCATTTGAGGGCTGACTCTGTGGCAGGCACTCTCTGAAGGACTTTACACAACCCTCCATTTAGTCCTCAACCTGCTCCTCAGGTGCCTCTAACTACACGGGAGGAGGCTAGGTTCAAGAGATATTAAGTAACTCTCATGCTGGTACACTTAATAAGAGAAGCAGACCCAAACGTGGATCTTTCTACTGTGCCACTGCTGTATCTCTGATTCTGAGTTTCTTCGTCTGTAAAAGAGAAATAACAGTATCCATACACGCTCATCAGGTGATCTGCTATGGGGATTAGGTTAGTTAATACCTATAAACCTTCTAGAACCATGCCTGTCATCTAGTAAGTACTCAATGAATATTAGCCATTATTTTGTATTATTATTATTCTACACTACTTTTAATATTGGGAAAAACAGAGGCCATATTTTGAGAAAAATGTGCATGGCAAGGAAGTAGAAATGCAGACACATGAAGTCACTGAAAACTGAACTTCTTTTCTGCTTTCATCAAAGGCTATTAAATGGAGGGCCTGCTATTGTATATTTATTCAGACATCAATCTTAATCAGCTCCTTTGCTACTCTGGCGGTAAGGGCATTGTAATTCTATTTTTATCAGTTCCTTCCTGTGCACCAGACATTCAAAATAGCATGGGTAAGGATCAAAAATATCTTAATGGATTTGGTTCCCAGAGATATCAGTGACCAGAGGAAGAGTTTTGCAGAAATTTCTTCCTGAGCTGATAAGGAAGGTAAGTGGGCAAGGTACAGAGAGGACTGGCTGTGCAGCCTGGTGGACGTCTGCACGGCATGAAAGGCAAAGAGCCAGTGGCAGAGTGAACTACAGGGGGCCCTGGAATCTGGAGGATTAGAGTATAAACGCTCCCTATTTTCAGGTTTATGCGTGGGACAAGCATTGTTTAGGATAAACAATTGTAATTGTTTAGGATAATACTGTCCCTTCATGAGGTAACTATGCTTTTGATACACATGCTTCCTGGTGTGATCATGTCACTCATACACACAGACACAAATACAGAGCTTCTGCCATGCACATGTTTGTTTGGATATCCTGCCTGGGCATCTTTTCTTTCTCTTTCTTCTCTCTCCTTTCTTTTTTCTGCTTCTCTCCTTATCATTTCACCTCTTCTCCTCCTTCCACCCTCCCTTTCCTCCTTCAACCTCTCTCTCACTCTCTCTTAGTGCCATTTTATACTCCAGCTAATCGTCATCAGAAAGTTGGCAAAGTTTGGAAACTGAGATTGGAGGGAAGAGAAAATGTGATCAGGATATGCAGAACAACCGTAGCTCTTACAGAAGTGCATGCAGTGCAGGTTTCCCGAATTGTGGTAAGTTACGCCACTTGGTGAAGTGTGACACAATCTTAGGCAGTGCACAGGTGCGCATTTGTTTTTTAATAATTTTGCATTTATTGCACGCATATTGAAAAATGTGTGTGTGTAGCACAACACACGTGATTTCATGGATATTCTTGTTTAGGGTGAGAATAAATTTATTTAAGTCATAAAAGTGAGTCCATATGTAGAGAAATATTTAGTAAATATTAGTACAGGTGGTACACAGATGTGGCAAATGAATCATGACTCTAGCACATGAGGACTGAAGCCTGGGACGCTCTGTTATACTACGTGGCATCTTTTCCCTGCCTCCAGGGCCTCTGGGGAGCTCTGTAGAATGTGGGCATTGGTCCACTCCAAGTGATCTGTAAGGGGCATCCATGCATGTCTTGCCTTGGTTCTGTTGAAGCGTCAGGGAGTCTATCTCAGAGGTGAGGATTCTAAATGGAACCAACCAACCCCTTCCTACCGCCAACAATTCCACAGCTGCATCTCCTGATGAAAGCCCAAGGCATGAGCAATAACTCTGCACCAGAACTCGAGTGTTTAAACATTTAAATATGTATAGCAGGTGTGAATATTATTCCACTATGATACGCAAATGCAAGAAATTTCACACCAGTGTATTTGTTTGTTTGTTTTTAGAATTGAAGTAAATCTAAATCTGAGCCCTCACTCCTTACTATGGGAAGAAATTAGATCACACTCAAGATTGAGGGCTCGCTATAATCTGGCTGCCTTGGGGAGGCCTTGGGGAGATTTAGGCCATTTGATAGGGGTCCTTTGGAAGTTGGTCTGCACTGGCCACTGCTGCTGGGCCCTTTGGTTACCGTTGCATGGGCTCTTGAAAGCAGGCGATGGCTCTATTTTCCCTGACATGGCCTTGAGGATACCTGCCCAAGCTGGGAGTGAGGGCACGACTGGGGACATCACACAGCTGTTCTTTCTAAGGGCTTGTCACTCCTCCACCCAGCCTGCTTCCTTGCCAGGAATTCCAGCTGAGTTCTCATTGCTCTAGCCTTCCCTTTTCCCTGGAGAGGAGACCCCTCCTGTGTGCCCTGACTGCATCTGGAAATCCTTCACCTTCACCCCTGTCCCCAAAGGCACTCACCCGGCTTTCCTCCCCAGTGTATTGACCTAGCTTCATGCCCTCGGTGAAAACAAAAGCCAGGAAAGGTTGGGGGTGGGTGGGCTGTTTCTGGCAACTTCTGCTTAAACCATCATAGACAAACACCCCTGAGGCAAAGGAACTCAAAGCCTTCTTGGAATGAGGGAGAGAAAAACAGAAGAAAATCAAACACAGGTTATTATTTCTATTAACTATTCTGTCATGTGTGAAGTAAAACATTTGAAATATGTGTATATGTAGAGTGTATGTTATAATATTACACACACACACATTCAATTCAGAGGCTCAGAAGTGTGTTCAGAAAGATATAATATTAAACATAGTTTTCAATTCTTAACAAATAAAATTGGCATGGAATTGTAGAATCTGAATGTCATGATTGTGTCGGCAGTAATAATTATCTCTTTCAAATACATTTTATCCAAAAATTCAGTAGGTATTTGGGGCCAAAAAGACTGTTTCAGTTGAATTTGCAAAAGCAGTTAAAGTGGGGGAAGAGAACTGAGAACCTGCCTTAGTCCTTGGCCTAACCTTTGATCCGCTCTAGACATTGCCCCTTCAGTATTAATGTTTTAAAACTCAGAGGCTACCCTGATCCTTTGTTCTCTGCATTAAAAACCCATTCTCCACTGCTCTGCTCCCCTCTGCACCCCAAGGCAGACTGACCTCTGCCACTAGGGTTCCCAGGCTCCTTTGCCAACTGGCCACCAGCACCAGCTCTGGAGTCCGGCTCCCCTGAAGAGCCCTTTCCTCCATAAACCCTATGGTCTCAGCTGTCAGGGTGCTCCCAGCCTCGAGCAACAGCACCCTCTCCATTCGTCCCTTCGTCCTCATGGTGGGGAACAGCATTTTTCAGTTGCTAAATCAAAGTCCTCTTCTAACACCTTTGAATCTAATTCTCCATGTTAATATTAATTCCTTGATTAAATTACCCAACTCTCATACCGTTCTCTTTTTCTTAGCTGGGTCCTGATTCAAAGGGAAAGATAAATCTCAGAAGTTAAGTTTCTGAGACTAAAATTCCTAGCTTGAAAGTTAAGATTCCGTGTGTGTTTCCTTTTTGTCATTCCAGAAGTATTTCTTTTGCCAGTCTTAACAGCAAAGTACGTGCTCTCATGGAGCTTACACTCTAGCAAGGAATAGGCAGACTGGCAAAAAAAGTAACGCAAAAGGAGAATATTGGATGCTGATAAGTGCTGTACATGGGAATGAAGCAGGCTGATGTGCTGGCCAGGGGCTGCTCTAGGGAAAGCCTTGAGGTTACTACAAGCTCGGGTGTCGCTTTCAGAGACACTCCATTCACTGAAACCCTATACTCTTTCTGCTGCTTCTTCAGATTCCAACTGCCAAAAGCCACAGACTAAAAAATTAGGGCTATATTTGGGCTCCAACTGTGTTGTTTTCCATGTGCACTATTTGGTTTAAGCAAAGAAAAAGCAATAAGTTTAAAAGTGTTCATGTAAGACATTTCCTCTCCAATGTACCATAGTTCCCATCGCTGTTTCCAATTGTTTGACGGTTACAGCTTCACCTACTTATGTATCTCCATATGCTCTAAAGGAGATTCCAGCCTGGGCCATTTGATATCACTTATTTGCATGGTATCACTTTTCCTGTTTGAGAACTTCCCATGTGCCAGACACTGTACTGAACAGTATGTCTTGTGAGGAAGGTATTCCAACTCTCATTTTGTAGACCACATTGCTAAGACCTAAAGCGGACTTGCCTAAAATCATACAGTGAGTAGAAATAGGGCCCAGTGGGCTTAATACCAAAGCTGACCTCTTAACTGAGTTGGATTGAACCACAGAGCCTGCGATAGTTATCTATGACGTCTCATGGGTGTTAATATTGCCTTCCCAACCTGATAAGTTCCTTGAGGGTTAGTTACTCTTCTAAATCCTCGCGTTATCACAATAGAAACTAAACATAAAGTAAATTATAAATCATAAAGGGGAATTGATTGAAGATGAGCCACGAGTCTTAGCTTGGAAGAGTCTTAAATTTTTCTCCTCATTTGATCAGAGACTCTTCTGATAAGCAAAATACCTTAGCAGGTTTCTGCCCAGACACAGAAAATGCCAACTGTTTACCCATATGATTAGGAAATAGCCAGTCTGAAGTAGTGAAAAGCCTAAGGTTCCAAATGCTTTATTAAAATCAAGTACGACAAGAAACTAAAGTTAAACTTTCTGGTATTACCATGGCAAAGTGAGGGAAAAAAGAACATTGTATATATGTGTATTGTGTTTTCGTGGTAGTGTTGTCAACTTCTCTTTCTTGGGAAGGATTATCCTTTATTCTGAAATTATGTCAGTCCTGTATTTTGGGCTTTAAATTTTTTTTTACAAATGAAATGTAGTAGATAGTAATCACGTATGGTGTATGCTTGCAAGTGAGTGTATTTGTGTGTTGGTATCCTTTCATGGTAGAATAAAAACTTGTTAGTACCTAAAACCTTCCTTGCAATTGTATTAGTTAATGAGATCCAAAAGTTCAGTAACCTATGCCTCTGAAGAAAAGATCAACTCAAATAGGCTGACGTGTTTATCATATCACTTATTTGTAATGAATGTTTACATAGTTAAGATACCATAAATATATGTCAATATAATTAATCTAATTTTTATTGAATGCTTACTATACACCAGTTTATAGTCTGACAGTTTAAATGTTCTCTCTAAATTTTGGTTTTTTTAGAAGTTGCATGGATAAAGCTCAACCTAGCTCTTCCTTGACCAGCATTTTCTAACATTCTCTAGTATAGGGTCCAAATGAAAGATGTTTTAGTGCATTAAAATATATATACACACATATATGTACATATAGTAAAAGTTTAGGCATAATCCCCTATCAGTTAGGATTTTTGTGTTGCAAGTGACAGAAAACTCAACCCAAACTGGCTTGAACAAGTAGAATATATTGTCTCACATATTTGACAAATTCGAAGATATATATGGCTTTAGAGGAGGTTTTAAGTGACCTTAAACATGTGACCAGAACACTGTTTCTCCCTTTCCATTTCTGAGCTCCATTTCCTGCGGGTTGGCCCGGTTCTCAGGCAAATCGTCTCCTCCGGCTTTCAGAATGGCTGCCTGTGTCTTTGAGCTACTAAGTGGGGAGAAAGAGACTCAGCAAAATCCAGAGACTGCCCCTGCTGGCTGATTCGGGTCATGCACCCATCACTGGGGCCAAAGGGATGGAATGTACTAATGGCCTCAGCCTGCCTTGCTGGGCCTGAAGTGTGGTCAGCTCATGGTGGATCCCCATGTGGAAGTCTGGGCTGCTGGGGGGAGGAAATGAGTGTGGGAAAGCAACTAGGCAGTGTCCACCGTGAGCTGTTTACTGAGAGCAGGAAATGGACAGCTCCTCTTTGAAGCTCATTTCCTTTACAGAATTACAACCACTTGGTGTTTGTTTTTGTCAGTGATTATCAGTATTACACTGTAACTGATATTTCAGAAAACCCTGAAATGGCATCATTTATCTTAGTGACATAAATCTGTACAAAGAAAAGGGGACAGGGTTTCTAACCTCTTGTTCCCCTTTTGTAAATTTACCATTTGAATAAAATGGACAGATTCAATTCCAACGTCACTCAGCTATTGCTGACTGCTCTATTTCCTTTTTGCAAAACCACAGGTTCTTTAGGAAAGTCAGTCTTTCCTCCCTCCAACAGTTAATACTCTTTTCCCCAACCAACCCGCTTCCATATGACCCTTTTCTTTCCAGATCTAAAATCTCTTCATATGTGCCTTTTTAGACTTTTTACTAAACTTTCCATCCATCAAATAAATACCAGATGATAAGGACTGTGGCCTTTTCCATACTTTTTGCCATGTCGTTAATAAATACATCCATTTACTTCAGTTTCCATCAATTAAATATACTACAGTGGCTTTTTATTTAATCAGTTATATGGAAGTTAGAGGGGATGGGAATGGAACATTATTAGACTTCTTGTTTGAGAGTACTTGGTCGTTAGTAAACTTCACTTGGAAATCCAGTCCAGGAAAATAGATTGCTGGCCAGAAATAGAAACAGGATTTTTTTTTTTCTGAAATGAAGGAAGTCATTGTTTAAAATAATACTTGAGAACTTAAAAGAGAGTAATTGTCCCTTCCCTTTTTAAGAGTATTTCTGAACATACTTTTAAAAGACTATCGGAATCTTCAGATTATTTTCAATTATGCAGTGATTTTTTTTTTTTTTTTTTTTTTTACGCAGAGCGTATATTGCAGTCTTATTCTTTCGTGCCCAAGTTGAGTCTGTAGGTTGTGCATGGTTTTTGCTCTCTTTTCAGATGTGTCATGGAATCACATAAATAAGTTGATACCGGGGATGGGTGTTGGTGGAATTTCTGTATTATTTACTTTTTGCTATTTTCAGTTTATTGTTAGTATAAGGAATGCTTATATCTTTGATGACTCCCAGGTAACGGGAACATCTTTACTCTGGAAAGCATGGGATGTAATGAAAAACAGGTGTTCAATGAGAACTTTCAGTTTTATTTTCTCAGAAATAAACCCCAAACCAGGGCAAAGCTTTCCAAGTTCTTTAGTGCAGATCACTATATTGGTAACGGCACTATTTCCTCTTCTCCCCCTCGAGGCTCCATTTCTCAGACCTTGGAGTCTGACAACACTTGAAGGAGGCATAAAAACCTCCTGACTTACTATTGACAACGTGATCAAATGAATTTATGCAAGACGGTGAGTGGCCACCATCTCTACGTGAATATTTACACAGGATAACCTCCTGGAAGGTAGCTAAGTTTCCATTGGTGATAGGAAATATATGCCGCTTACCTTCAGAATCTGAAATAACACGAGGGGAAAAATTCTAGAGATTAAATTGTCACGATGATTTTTGCTTAAATATGTGAGGCCTAGAAGAACATTGACTCATAAAGAAGACTTAGCCACTGCAGCCAACTTCCAGGGAGCATCTCTGGTTTTTTTTAGGTCTTTTTCACTATATGCCTGCTGAACTTCAGACTGTGAGGCTGGTCAGTCATCCATCTCTTTATCCTGTAACAGTCCTGACTGTGTTTGGGGCTTCTTCTCCTGAGACCAACATTGCAATCTGCATCCCAGAAGCTAGAGCATCCTTTCCACTCCCGCAGGGGTAGACTTGCTGGCTCTTGACTTTGCTGTGCCACAAATGAAATGCTGACCAAGTCCCATTCAGTGGCATCTCTGATGCAACATCACCATTTTCCTAACAGGTTCTTTTCATTTTTTTTTTTTGTTGTTGTTGTGTTAAACTATGCATAACATAAAATTTACCATTTTAACCATTTTTAAGTGTACAGTTCAGTAGCATTAAGTACATTCACATTGTTGGGCAACCATCACCACTGTTCATTTCCAAAAATTTTTCATTATCTCAAACTGAAACTTTACCCATTAAACATTAACTCCCATTTCCCCTTCCCCCTAGTCCTAGCAGCCACCATCCTACTTTCTGTATATATGCATTTGACTACTCTAGGTAACCTCACATAAAGGGAGTCATACAATCTTTGTCTTAGCGTGTTTGGCTTATTTCACTTAACATAATGTCTTTGGGGTTCATCCATGTTGTAGCATGTGTCTGAATTTCCTTCCTTTTTAGAGCTGAATAACATTCCATTGTATGTGTATACCGCATTTTGTTTATCCATTCATCTGTCAATGGACTCTTGGGTTGTTTCCACCTATTGACTATTGTGAATAATGCCGCTGTGATCATGGGCATACAGATAACTGTTGGAGTCCCTGCTTTCACTTGTTTTGGTGAAATTGTTGGATTATTGGTGAAATTGTTGGATTATGTGGTAATTCTGTGTTTCATATTTTGAGAAACTGTCATACCATTTTTCACGGTGGCTGCCCCATTTTACATTCCCACCAGCAATCTATCAGGTTCTTTTTAGCACACATAATTCCCACCTCACCCGACTCCCAACAATATGAGACTGGTAGACTGCTAATTCTTGTCAGTAAAGGTTTTTCTTCATTTTGGGGGTAAGAGGGGAGACTGGACTCCACATTTATACAGTGGCCAAGGAAAGCAGAAATATATCAAAAGAAGATATGAAGAAATAAAGCAAAAACTATGTCATAACAGAGAAGAAAAGCCAGTGTTCATAAAGGATACAGGATCCTCCGGATTTAAACAGAAAATACTGTGAGCAGGGTCTGAAACTCCCATCTGTGCATTGACGCTTCCTTTTAGGGCACACCTGGGCTTGTGTGTACCGAGTACAAAATGCCTTGTGTGCCTTTTGTAATGGCCAAGCGCTCAGTGCTTTCTCGTTTCCACACAAGTGTCCATGTGGTCTACAAAGTGGAGCAGACGCCAGGCTGACTCTCCAATAAAGCCTCCTTGCTGCTGTTTGCCTCCAGATAGTTCAAGCTATGTCCTTTCATTTCCTGGAAAAAAAAGAGTGTCCGTTTGGCTTTCTGAAAACAGTTGCCACCTTTGGGCAAAACTAATTATCACAATGCACATGTTCTGCTCAAGATTTCCAAAGAGAAAGAAATGTTTGATACTGGTGTATGTTACCCTGCCTAACCACACACATGGGAGGTTTGGGATGAAGAGGAGATTTATTTCTGATTTCAGATAACTTTGTTAAGTTGCACTACTTCTTGGAATAATGTGACACCAGAGAGAGCGCTTCTATGTGAAACTTTGTGGATTTGAAAACTGCTATACTGAATATTTTATAATCTTCTCTTCAAGGCCTTTCCTTATAATGTGACCTCAAGGCACTGCCATGGCTTCTTTCTGATAGGGACTTGAACATTTACAATTGCAGAAAAACCTCAAGAGACTCAGTATTTCCAAAGCTGTAGTTTAGGTTTTATTTTCTAGGCTGGTATGTTTGTGGATTTTCATATTATAAAATTAGAGTTGTCATAGTGATGTTGTCTATTTCGAATCAGATATTCCATGGTTCCAGAAAAGTTCCACTTTAGGAAATTGGGTTTATTTATGAGTGTGCTAACATTGTGCACAGAAAGTAGCACAACACAGATAAACAGGCATCTTTGGTAGATGGAGTGTTTTAAGTCTAAATCTCTGAGGATTAAATAGAAAATTTCTTTATTTTAATAACTGTTCAAAATTTCTTAAGGTTTTTAAGTCAAGGGTCTTTTCATGTCTCTAGGTGTCCATAGTTAACCTAATTTTATTGGCCTGGCTCATCCAGCTTGGAACATGTGGTTCCTGAATACAAGTCTCAGTGTTTGTTAACCCAGTGCCTGCCTGCGCCCTCCCTAGACGTGAATCAGAACCGTTGGCGGTGGGGCAGGAAATCTGCACTGAGGCACGTGGGGTGATTTTTATGCCCATTAAGGTGTGAGCACAACTGACTTTGAAGCTATAGGTATTTGGGTTGGCTGCATATTTATTCCTAGTATTGCTCCTTGTGAATTGACACCTGAGGGGGACATCTTTCTACTTCTTTTTTACAAAAGTGGAGAGCAAAAGCAAACTAACTTAAAATCCAGTTAATTCAGGATCTGGGTTGGTTGGGATATGGATAATTGTGATTTCTTTTGTGATTCAAAAAATATGTTCCCTTAATTATTTGTTTAATTTCAAGCTCATTCTGCTCTTTGTTGGAGAAAGAGAGGGGACTTCAGTTACACACATGGTTTGCTTCCTAGTCATGTAACTTTGGATGTTACCTTGTCCCTTTGGCCTTCACTGTCTTCACATAGAAAATGGAAATGTTATACTAATTGATCTCTGAGTTTCTTTCCAACTCTAATATTTTATGATTCCCTAGTCGATTTTCTAACTTCTTCTTTCTCACCCTCAAAATATATTCTCATGCATGGAACTGGAAGGGACCTTTGAAATCATCTATTCTTAACTTCTCATTTATCACAAGAGAAAATAGGCTGAGAAGCTAATGGAAGGTGCTGCTTTGAAAGAGCCCAGATGAGAGCCTGGGACTTTTGCTCTCAAATTAGGGCTCCTTCCACTGCAGCATGAATTGCATGTCACATGAGGGGCTCCATTCCTTGCATTCCAGGAATAACCCGTAAGTATAAGGTGCAGCAACAGCAGAAGTTGCTCTGGACATTTGGAAATTAGGAATTTAATACAGATTGGTTCGTTGGTGTCATCAAACTGTATCTTGACTCTGGGGATGGAGATTCCAGGGAGACCCAAATATGAATATGTCAGTCCACAAGTCAACCCCATATGACTCTTGTTGCTAACTCTAGAATGCCCAAACGGCATGTGGTGCCAACTTTATTGCAGTCCTCTGGCATATAGGAAAGAGCATGACGTTTGGACTTTGAACTGTGCTCAAACTCCAGTTCAGTTATTTACTAACTGTAAGGTTAACAGCTGGTTTGTATATTAAATGCAATCATACATGTAAAGATTCCTGGAATTTAACGGGCACTCAGTAAATACCAGCTTTCTTTCACAACCTTTATTTACTTTTGGGTATTCTTAGGGTTTGAAACTTTGCAAACGTGGGGCATATGTCAGCAATTTGAAAATGCCAAGGGATCATTTTAAGCTTCACATGTCATTTCAGGGAGATATCAGCTTTTAGTAATTTTAAAAGAAAGGACTTTTGGAAAACTAGGAAGGTCAAAATGCCAGACTCATATATGAGTGAGAAACTCCATTTGAGCTTTCTCAGTATGAGTCTGTGTCATCATCGAGGATCCAGCCCCTGAGAGAACCCTGTCACAGACCAGGGCAGGGACTCTCTCCCTCATTTTGTCCCCACATTTCCTTTAGAGAAAGGAAGAAGTGTTTTCTCAGAGTTCCTTTAGAACATGTCTAGGGAGCATTTCTAGATGTGCACCCTCAAAGCACATTGCTTTACTCCATAAATACTGATGAGTCTTTTTCACAGACCCACAGAAGTTATTTGAGTCAGTGGTCCCCAGCCTTTTTGGCACCAGGGACTAGTTTCATGGAAGACAGTTTTTCCAGGATGGGGTGGGTGGGGAGCTTTGCTGCCCTGTCCATAACAGGTACCCGTCTGTGGTACCTGTCTGGGGGTTAGGGACCACAGATTTGAGCGAACTCCCAGAGAATAAAATTTGTCGAAGAAAGAGTAAGAAGAAGATTTATCCTTGCCAAAAATGGAATTTTCTTTCTTTAGCTTACTCTTCTTGAAGAGGTGTTGATTTTTAACAGGGATATGGATCATTTTTTTCCAGATGTGAATTGGTTCCTATTGCTAAGCATTTGTCAGCCCAAACCATTTTTGTTCTTATTACTAGCTGTGTGGTTGCATGAATAATTAGGGCCCACATAGTGCCTTAAGAGGCTAACCTTCCTAAAAAGACAGTGCTGGTCTTATGTATGCAAATGTTATGGCACTATTTAAGAAACTGGAAAGGCTCAGAATAGATATACTGTGCTCAGGAGAAAAAAGTGGACTAAAAAGATAGGCAGTAGGGGCTAGGCTGTTTCTTTTTATTCCTATTTCCATTTGATTGTTAGGATTATAGAATCTGAGGATTGCGACATTCCTTCAAGTTTATCTAGCATCCAATACATGGAACCCTCCACAACAGTTCTCTACCACACACACACACACACACACACACACACACACACACACACAGATGAGGGGAGAAAGAGAATGAGAGTGAGTACTAATGAATTAATCCACTCTGCTCAACTGCCCAAGTGGTTTATGGAATGTTGCCAGGACACCTGTTACCCCATACATGGTAAAGATGAATTTTGCTGGTTCGGTACCAGTCCCCTCTCCTCTTGAACTGCCATGTGTTTGTTCCTTTCAGCTGAGAACCATCCATAAGACAAGGAAATATGTTCGACTCAAACCTCCTTCACCAGAATCCATATCCATCTAAGCCTTTGATCCTATGTCCGACAACTCAAAGAGTCAAAGGGAACTTGGTGTTTTTCTTATTCATTTCTTCCTCCAGACTCATCATTTGCTCCTTATTGAGGATGACCAGTGGAACTAAAGGAAATTGATACAGGTGTCCTCCATTATTTATGCTACTGCAGGTTTTCCATAGAGAAATAGTATTTATAAAGAACAGCTAAAAGCATGTCGGGAGAGAAGTTGAAATGCTTAGAAAGTATGCTCTACTTGGAAGGCAAGACATACAGGCTTTGAATTCAGGATGCGATAAAACATTACCCACGCCAATTTTCTGTCTGTATTAGAGTGGGGAAACTGAGTCACAGAGCCACTTGTTGGAAGCATCAATGTGTCACTTGTAGAACAAAATGGTTGGCAGGTTAACAAGTGCTGGATGTGCCCAAAGGCAGTTCTGAGTGTGACAGCACTGAGGTGAGAATCTTTACCTTTGTGAATGGGAGCTCCCATACCTCATCACGCTAAGCCAAGCTGATCTGCACAGGGACGGCTTCCGGGGAAGAATAGCAATGCTTAATTGATTTACTCTGTTGATGAAGCACACAGACGTGACTTCCGATTACCTCCCATACCATATGGGGAGGAAGGCATAGCTTGTAGAACCTGCCTTTTGGCATAAAAAGAAAAAAAAAAGACACTGGAGTAACCTAAGGATATATACTTAGCTTTTTTTTCTTTAATACTATGAAAGGAAAACAAGTTTTATGCTTTAAATGTATATTTTAATGATAAAAATAGAGCTATTGCCAAAACTCATTCCAGAAAGCGGCTTTTTATTTTTAAAGCACAAAGAGAAAGAAAGAGAGAGATCTTTCTTTTCCATGATAATTGTCCAGGCCCTCCTAATTGGCCTTTTGAGAGGGTCATGGGCAGAACTTTTGGGCCCCCTCTGGCAGTGTGCTTGGTGGGACAGGGCGTGGGCCAGCACCCCTACAGGGAGTGGGACGGAGGACACTAGGCTTGTTCTCAGGCCTGTTTGCTCTGAGCACCAGCCAAGCCAGGTTTGGCTTTTGCTCACCTGTCATTGTAACAATATGTAGTGACATTTTAAACTGCTAGCATGGAAACAAGGTAAAAACTGTTTGGGACAACTGGGAAATTTCATTTAGACAGAATGTCAGACCTTAGTCTCCAGTGTAAATACGCGAGGCTTTGCTCTGTCTGGTTATGCAATAGCATTGGATGTGAAATTAAATCAGAGGCTGGTGAAAATCCAGGTGGGGTCTAAATGTGTTGAGTGCATTTAAGTTTCTCCCCTAATTTAGGAAACCTTATGCTTCTCTAGCCTTTAAGTACCTGGAAGAGGCCCTGACAGTCTTGAATAGGAATTTGAGGGCTAGATTCTCTATGTCAGAGGGGAAAATGCAGAGCTTATAGACACTCTGATTTTTTTTAAAGTGCTTTAGTCTTCAGAATCCGGCCCAGCACTGGTTGTTTTGATTTGCTCAGCAACCTAACTCATATTCTTGAATAAGCAAGCCTGAGTTCAACCTCTAGAAGGGTGAGCTGCATATATTCACACACCATTCTTTTCATTTTTCACATACAGGATTTTTTAAAAAGGAGAGAGAACAGGGTTATTTTCATTCTATTGTGAACCTTTTTATCTTTCAGGGATCAAATTATCAAATTTCAGGAAACTTTTTTTTTTTAACTAGGTCATGAGTTTCAAAGGCTATCTTTATTATCCTCAGCAGAAACATTAAACTTATAAAAAAATTTTTATCATTTTATTCATCCAATGAATTTCCCCCCAACACACACACATACAACAAAAAACGCTCAGGGAAAATGTTTGCCTTCACTTCCTGCCATTCAGCACTGTGCATTGTTAAACTGATGTAGTGTTTATACACATCGTGGTTATGGCTGTAGCCCGGCTATTGTTGAAGGATGTTAGACAGCCATTTATCACAGTACGCCAGTAAACCCATTGTAAAAATGTCCTTCTAGTTAAATGAGGCTTAGATTTAATGAGGCTGTAAGAACAGAACAGGTTTTTGACATACTGTAAATAAGGTTCCTATAGCAATGTCACCAGGATTAGGGTGCAGATTCCTTTTGTTTTCAAGCAACAATAGTCTTCTTGCCAAGGGAAAAAGAAGTATCCTCCCTTTTGAAGGAATCTTTTGAGGAAGTTGTTTGCTTAAAGAAATACATGAAACAAAGGTGTGTGTCAAGGAGATGACAAGATCAGGGATGACCTCTTTGGGAAAGAAATGACACTCTTCAGAACCCCTTTGTGTACCACAGCAGCACAAGAGCCCCAGAAGACCCTTTGTTGACTCCTGCTGCGTGCAAATGCCATTCAAATATTGTCCTGGTCCTCTGCACAGGGAAGGGCAGAGCCAACTCCAGAGACACTGAGTCTGAGATTTCTCCCCAGTCTTTGAAGGGAGTAATCAAGTGAGACATAGCAGGAGGGCATTTGCCCTTTCAGACCAAGTAGAGAAGCAGAGTAGAGGAGACAGTCGTCTTTGCTTTGGTCTTATCAGGGCTCAATGAAATCTGCCATTTTAAAATCACAGAACAAACTGTAGAAAATGACCAGAAATTTTGGTGCACTCAATTTTCCCCATGGGAAGAAAAAATCAGTTATTTTCCCAATGTCTAAGGAAATGAATTCAGTGAGAATGTCGCCATACGCAGCCAGAAGTAGGTACATAGGGCCTGGCATTACTGTCGGGGTTGCAATACACAATTTACAAAAATAGCCAGTCCTGAAATGGCCCTATTGGAAAGAAATTTGATTGCCTCAAAAATAAAATAAAGTGGTCTCCATCTTTATTTTGCTAGGGCCCCTGTGAAGCCTCAATTCGAAGAGATCAGTTTTGAAAAAGACTAAATTAAAGGATATCTTGAGATCCAACAGATGGCATAGAGGCAGTTCATCTACCTCTGCAGATTCCCTAGTATCTTTCTGGACCTGGAACACTTTAGAGGTGTGGAAGTTGCTTGGATTGAGCCTGTGGTTTGACATGACGGTGTATCTCTTTATGCTTGGACCCCAACTTCTCATGGTCGTAGGGAATCTATTGCTTCAATTTTGGTTTATTTGGCTTAAATTTAGCTGCTGATAGTTTAGTCTTATATATTTATTTAATGTTCTGAATAGGAAAAAAGAAATTCAAAGGGCCCGGTTTACCTTCAGTGTTCACATCACATAACCCAATTGTGCGTCCATGCAGGGAACCGCTGCTGACTTCACCAGGAAGTCACACTGGGACAAGGTGCAGTGTGTGCTGGGCATCTTCAGCCTGGAGGGTCTCCTCAGCAATGTCTCCATCTTCAGCTGCCCCCCGCAAGGCCCTTTATTCCCCAGATGCCTCTTTTGTTGTCAGTTCCCACCATCCTTTTTGCAGAGCCACATAGAATAGTGTTGGCAGAGACACTGGGCAATGTTCTCTTAGCTCCTTCATCCTAACAGTGGTTTGTGTAGCCCCACGCTGCTAGATGAAAAGTCTTTCTAGGGACATCCTACGGCAGCTCATCTTCAAGGAAAGGTAGCTCTGGAGCCACAACAGTGAACCAGGCATGATTCTTGCTACTCTGGAGCTCACGTACCAAAAGAGTGATTCTCCAACTTCAGGGTGCACAGGACGTAGCCCACCTCCAGAGGCTGAGATGTAGTGAGTTTGAATGGAACCCCAAAATCTTCATTTCGAGCAAGCACTGCAGGTGATTCTGAGGCAAGAACCACAAGAGAAATACTGATACAGGGAAGACACAGAAGCATCATGAATTACAACGCTGCAGGAGCTGCCTGAGTGAAGGTCACGGAGTGCTGTAGAAACAGGGAAGGTATTTGTGCTACAGGATGTGCCAGGGCAGGATCTGTAGACCAGGTCATGTTTAAGCCAGATCTTGAAGGATGACTCAACTGTGGCCATTTGGCAGTGGTAGAGGGAAGGCCTTCTGAACAGGAAACAAGATCAAGGGGACTGAGGTGAAAGGGTAAAGGGCACATAGGGGTCAGTGCAGCTAGAGCACTGGGTAGAGGGAGAATTCTGTTTGGAGTTTAAGACCTTGGAGTTTATTCTTAGTCAGTTAAAGGCCTTGAAGATTTTTAAGTGGAGAAGTGAAATAATTTGATTTCTGCTTTCTTTTCATAGTGACCAGAAGCAAAGTTGAAATGGGTTTAGACAGCATTAAGTGAGCAAAAAGGGTGGGGCATGGTGGCTCACATCTGTAATCCTAGCACTGTGGGAGACTGAGGATGGAGGATTGCTTGAGGCCGGGAGTTCGAGACCAGCCTCGGCAATAGCAAGACCCCCGTCTTTACAAAAAATAGAAAAATTAGCCAGGCGTGGTGGCATGTGCCTGTCCCAGCTACTAGCTGGGAGGCTGAGGCAGGAGGATTGTTTGAGCCCAAGAATTTCAGGTTGCTGTGAGCTATGATGACACCACCGTACTCAAGCCCGGACAACGGAGTGAGACCCTGCTCAAAAAAAATAAAATAAAATAAAAATAAGCAAAAAAGACTAAATCGAGAAGCAGGAAATGGGAACCATTTTATGGCTCCCTCCTCATCCCCACGTTTTTTTGAGGCAGACGTAATTGGTGTGATTCCATTCTCAATTTAAGAAATCAAGGTGAGGCGACTTGCCCACAGTTTCATCGAGCTGGAACTAGGACACAGGTCTGCTGCCTCCAAATCTCCAGCTGGATTCCCCACTGCAGCCTGTCAGTCCGCGAGATGAATCTGCAAACATTTGCAGCACCTGAAAATGTCCCCTCCCCACCCCTTGAAACCGTGTGATAACGAGTCCCACAGCATGAAGCAGTGTATCCCTTTGAAAGTTCCTCTGACATTGTTGAGACACACATGGAAATGGTAAAAGTTAAATGGACATTTGTAGCACAGGTTTCTTTTAACATTCAAATGGCATCTTTCATAGAACGGTGGTGGCGGTGGTCAAATCCTGGGAAGATTCTAAAAAGACTACATTTCTGGCCCTAAGGTAAAGATACCTTAGCAGCAAAATCTCTGAATCAGACAAGTTTGAATGATAAATAAGAGGACATTGGGCATTTGGAATCTCTATCATACGTCACAGCAAATGCAGCCTGCTGGCAGAGACCGCCTCCCTCACTCCGAGCTCTCACTTCAAACTGCAGGTGGCTCAGGTTAGCAGGGGGAATTGTGTTTCTGAGGCCGGAAAGCCAAGGTGCTTAGTCATGAGGGGCCTAAGCTTTGTCATGTCTAATCTCCCAATGTCATAAAAGCAGCTAAAAAGTGAAGAAAGGAAGCCCAAAAGGAGAACAAGAAAAGGGGTGAGATGTAGCTTCACAGTGAGTTTCGGATCGAGAAAACGACTTTCTAGAGCATATAGTCAAATCCCCTTCCCCATCTTTACAGAGGAAGAAGTGTAGGCCCAGAGAGGGGAAGTGATCCACTCGGTGCCCCACAGCTAGTTCCTGGGGACACGGGGATGAAGAATCCTTGTGGCTCTTGCTACCGCACCAGACTGCTCTCAGATTTCATGACACTGTGCTGCCCACAGATTATTTTCCAAGGATCCACTGGGATAGTTTATGAATCTTTTTTTTTTTTTTTTTTTTGGACACAGAGTCTCACTCTGTTGCCCGGGCTAGAGTGAGTGCCGTGGCGTCAGCTTAGCTCACAGCAACCTCAAACTCCTGGGCTCAAGCAATCCTTCTGCCTCAGCCTCCCGAGTTGCTGGGACTACAGGCATGCGCCACCATGCCCAGCTAATTTTTTCTATATATATCTTTAGTTGGCCGATTAATTTCTTTCTTTCTATTTATAGTAGAGACGGGGTCTCACTCTTGCTCAGGCTGGTTTCGAACTCCTGACCTCGAGCGATCCGCCCACCTCGGCCTCCCAGAGTGCTAGGATTACAGGCGTGAGCCACCGCGCCCAGCCATAGATATTTACTCACAGTTTTTAAAAATAAAGTATCTTCCTGCATCCAGTTGGCTCTCATGAAGAACTATTTATGGAAGGAGAAAGGGATTCCATGTTTGTTGAGTGGGTTGGGATGGAGGAGATGCTCTCCTCTTGGGCCTTCGTGTTTCGTGTTAAATTAAGTTTTCCAAATATTCTAGGGGGAGAAAACTGCGCCACCCGTTACGCCTTGTTTGACGTTGTCTCATAGGTGTAGGGAATGACCTAACGTAACGCCTACCGCACAGTAGGCAAAAGTGTTTGCTGAATGAAGGAATGGATTCCAGAATTTTGCTTTGTAAGAAAAGGTTGTTTTATATAAAGAGTTTTTTTAAAAGATACCTTTTTATAGTGGAGTCACATCATACGCCTACTTAAGCAAATTCAGCTATATACTGAGCCACGAAAAAAATTTTATAAAAGAACAATGATAAGAATTGACCACTGAAATTTGCCGGTATCGATGCCAAAACCCTGGCATCGGCCAGTGTGTCCCTCGGGCAAGGCGGCCGCCTTTCTGCAGCCCCCGCCAGTGCGGGTCTCGGCCGCATGCGGTGGGCGTTTGAACAGGCCCTCAGTCCCGCGGCAGACCCTGCGTAAGATGTGGCTCCACGCTGGTCGTCCCCTCCCCTAGCTGGCGCTTAGGCGGGTGGCAGGGCCTGTGACAATTCTGCTCTGTGCTTCCAGTTGCCTAAAATGTATCACGATTCTCACCTTTCCTCACTAGCTTCATTTGCTCCAATAAGCTTTGCAATCAAGGCCAAAGAAAATGATCTACTTCCCCTGGAAAAAAATCGTGTTAAGCTAGATGATGACAGTGATGATGATGAAGAAAGCAAAGAAGGCCAAGAAAGTTCTAGTAGTGCTGCACACACTAACCCGGCAGTTGCCCCACCCTGTGTAGTTGTTGAGGAGAAGAAGCCTCAACTTACCCAGGAGGAGCTAGAAGCAAAGCAAGGTTTGTCGATAGCTTTTGAACTTCTTGAAAGAAAGAAAATACATAAATATAAGATTTTTCTGCTAAGCCAAAAATGCTGAGACTGCCAAGTGGAATCTCAGGCCTTTGCAGATCAGAACCGTTTGTGAGTTGTGTCTGTGTCTGAGGTTTCGAACGTTCTCTGTCGGATGATGAGCTGGGCTCCTCACTGAGCATGAGAGCAGCGCCTTTGGCGATTCCTTTTCAGAGAAACCTCGGTGGCCGACTGAAACCTAATGGGCCGCGGCGGAGTGCTTTAATGGAGGCTCTCTTTGTGCTTGGCCGGCAGCCCCGGGCTGAAAGGCAGCCCGCGCTCCCAGCTCAGGCTGGCGCACCAAAGCAGGAGGTGCCCTTTTGTGCAGCTGTCTCCCCACAGAACCACCCGCCCTTGAGACGGCGTGTGCCCAGCGCCTTGCAGGCTGGGCTTCTCTTCACGGGTCACAGCCCACGGCCCGCAGTGCTGGGGGGCATCTTACCGTCTTCCTACCCTGCTCCAAAATAAATCATACCTGCGTTAAAGAGTTAATTAACAATTGCATTTGTGGTTTTTACCTATTCTAACTGGTTTTCTCAACTTGCTTCTTCTGTATATACACAAACAGATCAAGCAGCATTCATAAAAGGTAATTTTTTAACCACAATGTGCCTCACGATCAAGAACTGGCCTTGTGCTGTAATGCTCTCCCTGAGCATACTGTATTCCTGCTTGTACTTGTGTGTGCAGACCAGACCGCTGTCGAGTGTCTGGAACACAGACTTCCATAGAGCACCACTGCCTGGCGTGAATGCTCCGGACACGTGTGTGTGAGCCGTTCTGAGGGTCCCGTTATTTCGGCTTTCACTAGCGTGGAATCCATTGGCCTTCTGACTTCACGGTTAAAATGTTAAAAAGGCATTATAGACTAATTCAAAATTTGATTTGCCCAGTGTGTGTACCTGCTTCAAAATTTGTATCATACTCATTTTTTTTAAATAACTGCATTCATTATATGGCCCTTATGCTGCCTTAAAAATTAAGATAGCAAAATACGATACTGCGTGCTCTAAACTTCTCTCTCTTGTCTTGTTTTGTTTTGTTTTGTTTATTCTTTAAGCGAAGCAAAAGCTAGAGGACCGCCTTGCAGCTGCCGCCCGGGAAAAGCTGGCCCAGGCATCTAAGGAGTCAAAGGAGAAGCAACTTCAAGCGGAACGTAAAAGGAAAGCAGCATTATTTTTACAGACCTTAAAAAATCCTCTGTCAGAAGCAGAAGTTGGGAAAGTTGATGAGAGTCCTTTCAGTGTAGAGGTACGTTACAGAAACACCCAGCCACAGGCCCGGGTGTAAGTCCTGGCTGCTCAGGTCTCTGGCCTGCAGAAGGGACGTTAACCTGCCGGCTGCTTGCTGTGTGGGCTGTCAGACCTTGCCGTGCTGGCTGTGCGTCCGGGAGGCCCCGGTGCCATTGCGCCAGTGGGTGCGTGTGTGCACGTCCACACCAGATGCTGGCTGTGGCTTCAGGGCATCCTCAGACCTCTGGGCCGGGCCAGCACCTGTGCTTCAGAGCTGCCTTCACGGGGCTGGCAGGAAGGTGTGCGGAGGGCCTCATGCAGGGCCTGCTGGGCAAGTGTGGGGAACAGACCGTGGCAGTCACCACCGGTACTGAGCTCACGTGACAGAAATCCTTATGCCAGGGTCTGTAGCAATATCAATTTTAATTAAAAAGGAAAAGTCACGCCTGATCCCAGCACTCTGGGAGGCCGAGGCAGGTGGATTGCTCAAGGTCAGGAGTTCGAGACCAGCCTGAGCAAGAGCGAGACCCCGTCTCTACTAAAAAAATGCAAAGAAATTAATTGGCCAACTAAAAATATATACAAAAAAAAATTAACCGAGCATGGTGGCGCATGCCTGTAGTCCCAGCTACTCGGGAGGCTGAGGCAGAAGGGTTGCTTGAGCCCAGGAGTTTGAAGTTGCTGTGAGCTAGGCTGACGCCATGGCACTCTACAGCCCGGGCAGCAGAGCGAGACTCTGTCTCAAAAAATAAATAAATAAATAAATAGAAAAGGAAAAGTAAGATGTGGTCCCTGTTGTCTTTCTAAAGGGGGAGTTGAGGACACAGACTCCAGGGGTAGGTGGCCCCTTCCTCCGTGTTGTGACCAGGGATGTGGCCTCAACCAGGATCATCACGTGGCTGCCTTGCAGGCTCTGTGCAGTCGGGTGCTCGGAGCAGGGCCCGGGACCCACCGACTCCTGCAGCAGCGATGGCGCTGGTGTTGAGCCGTCCGTGAGGCTCTGCTCCTTCCTCGTCACGTCGCTTTAGTCTCTTAAGTTTTATTTTAGATCGTTTATAGCATTTTATTTCTGAATTTTAGTAGGTATTTAAACTATACTTCAGAGATATCTAGAGATTCTTTTGGGAGTCCTGGAACATTTTGGAGGTAAAACTTCTTTAAAGTAGGAAAAGTAATAGAGTATGACAGACACATTGAGGCTTAAAAGAGGACAGTCTCGGCCGGGCGTGGTGGCTCACACCTGTAATCCTAGCACTCTGGGAGGCCGAGGCGGGCGGATCACTAGAGGTCAGGAGTGCGAGACCGGCCTGAGCAAGAGCTAGACCCCATCTCTACTAAAAATAGAAAGAAATTACATGGACAGCTAAAAATATATAGAAAAAATTAGCCGGGCATGGTGGCACATGCCTGTAGTCCCAGCTACTCGGGAGGCTGAGGCGGTAGGATTGCTTGATCCCAGGAGTTTGAGGTCACTGTGAGCTGGGCTGACACCACAGCACTCTAGCCAGGACAACAGAGTGAGACTCTGTCTCAAAAAAAAAAAAAAAGTATGTGGGTATTTTTAAAAGCTACCTTTTTCTTGAGCTACAAATGCTCTTCTTCTAACAGCTGTGTGTGACTGTGTCAACTCTCACCAGACCAAAAGCTCCCTGAGAACAGGGACCCTATTTCATCTTTCAATTTGTGGTGGCTTTGCCTGCACTAAGCTTTCAAAAATACATATTGAACTTTGAACATCTTCATCTTTTACTCTGTCATACATTAGATTGCCCAATTGTGTTCAAAGCTCTCAGACCTAATCTTAGATTTAGAATTTCCTCTGGGACACTGTCATAATTGAAGCCTGAGGGGGACTTCAGGGGCTTTGTATGAGTGGTCACTTGCAATGTTGGAGGCACTAGTGGTTAAGGACAAAAATAAGTTGGAAGTTACTTGTTCTTTCTAGTGAAAAAAGCTAAAGGAGGAAGAGGGCACCCCGACTTGAACCAGGCACCTCTGGATCTGCAGCCAAATGCTCAACCCCTGAGCTACACCCCACAACTTACTGTGGCTGTCTTCTTTTGTATATATGGTGACTCAATACAGTCCGATTCCACCCACACTAGAGTCCTGGCAAACTCTGTGTTCTCATAAAGCCCCACCTTCCTTGGTATCTATCATCTGCTTTGGGTTTTCTCCTGGCTACCAAGCAACTGAATGGGGACACTTGAAAAAATCACATCCTGGAAATTAGTTGAAAAGCAAACTGACATAGCATAAGCAGAGAAAATGTTCACAAATGCAATATTACTATGTCAGAATACTTGGGATAAAAAGCACCCCAGATATCATCTTTTTTGCCCTCTGCCTCTTGATGAATTGAGGGTGGAAAGGAGAAGGAAGATGTCGGTTCATTGGATGGGATGACTCCATCAGGAAAATCAGGAAACCCTTCTCAGGGCAACCAATGCAAGTTTCTGTGGCCGTGCTGCCTACTCTGCTCTTTTTGTTGTTTTCTCTTTTATTGATATATAATAATTTACATATTTATGGGTACAGGTGTTTGTTCCATGCATAGAATATGTAATGATCATGGAGACAGTAGGCAGCTTTTTTTTTTTTTGCTAAACATCCTATAATGCGCAAGTAGACAGCTTCTGACCTGGGGCCTGTTGACACCTTGGGAAGTGCTTTGTTGAGGGGTGAGTGGCATGCATGGTTCCCTCTTACCACACTGGCAGGGGAGAAGTGAGGCCTCTCCTTTCAAGCCTGGCACTCGTTGGCGTGGAGTGCGAGGGCACAGGCCTGAGAAGCCCCTTCTCCTCTCACCTCCTCTCCAGAGGGTAGAGAAGCTGAGCTTGCTCCCTCCTCCAACCCCAGGGAAGAAACAGCACACTTGGAGACACAAATAAATGTTTTTATACATAAAATAACGTTGAGAGTTCATCTAAACATCTTAGAAATTCAGATCGAGGGCTGTGAGGGAAAGAGATGCTGTTAGAAGAGAGGGAATTGGGTGACCTCTCCAAAGACGGACGGGCGCTGGCGGAGGGCAGGGGTGTTCCGGCGGTAGCCAAACCGACCATTGAACCCGTTGATGGGTCTCAGATCAGCATTGTAGTGGTCGTGCCCGCTCACCTGCTGGAGGGAATGCCCTTGGGGGCAGGGATAGAGAGCTGAGCCTGCATTCAGCCCCCTTTTGCCTTACCCACTCCCATACGGCTGGTATGGGATGCCAAGCCAGCTGTAGTCACTGTGCTCCCCACGTCCACAGCCGAATACTCAAACCTCAAACGTCCTGAGCCCTGGACTGAAAAGCTACGGGCTGGTGAGGTTGAGGAGACAAAAGTCTTCCTAGAGATCAATCCCCATACCAGGAATTATTGCAGGAAAACTGCGAATGGTATGTGTTGGGACAAGAGGGGCCAGAAATTTCTGGGCTTGGCATAGCTTGCCTTACTCCCAGAAATGAGAAAATCTCCTTGCCTCTGACCATCTGGAGAAAAAGGATGAAATCAATTTGGCTGAATGGTGCAAAGGATCATATGACTAGAATGTGGCCGAGGATGGTGGTGTTGGGTGGGAGGAGGGTTCACCTTGCCAACTGTCTCTGAACTCTCTCCTGCTGCTAAGGCAGGCCTAGAAAATGATCAGGATACAGCCTGCTCAGGGAGTAGTGAGACGAACACAGGCTTTAGAGTCGGAAAGAGTGGAATTCTAATCCCAGGTCAGCCCTTTTTGGCAAATCACTTCAACTCAGTCCCCCCAGCTGTAACATGGGGATAGTGTGAGGGTAAAAAGTGCCTCACATACAGTAAGTGCTCAATAACTAAATATTAGGGAGCACTGTGGCACCATTTGTTCGCGTGCAAGAAGAAAAGCTGGAAGGAGGCAGTCCCTTGGTCTCACCACCCCCAACAGACCTCCCCACCGCCCAGTTTCTTTCTCTGAATTGTGGGGCGTGCACTGCTCTCCCTCACTGAGACCTTGAGACCGTGGTGAGGCTGGAAACAGAGATGGCACTTGCCTGCCCCTGCCCAGTTTCTCCTGTTGAGGTATCTCTGTCCTTGTCCGAAGATGTGGTAATAATCTACTATCCAGCCATCCCTTCCTGTACCACAGCGATCCTGAAAGCGAGGAAGAAAACACAAGATTGTCAGCCACCACCCAGAGAGGGGCACAGTGCAGACCCCTCCCCAGTGCTTGTTGCAGGGAGGGGGAAGAAGTCAGAGTCTGACAGCCTGGCGTAACTGGGCAAACACATTAAATACACTCAGTGACCTACTGCCTCTCAGTAACAGCAGTGTAGCTTGGCAGTTAAGGGCTCAGACTGCTGCCAGACAGACTGGGTTCTAATTCCAGCTCAGCCATCAGCAAGCTCTGTGACCCTGGGCCAATGACACAGATTTTCTGGGTTTCAGTTTCCTCATCAGTGAAGGCAGCATTGCTGTGAGATTTAAGTGACTTAGCACTGATAAAGGGCGTGGCATAGTAAATATTTAATAAACATCTTTATATTTAGGTGAAAATACCCACCACAAACGGTGGTTTTGATGATTAAAGAATACTTAAAAAAATTAAACATAAAATTTCAAAAATGTGTACACATTTTTTCAAGCTTTTAAATACTCAAAAATTATTCCCTTCCCTCCCTACCCCCAGACTCTGGCTCCTTCTGACATAAAAGTTACATGAGTAGACACATAGATGTGTGTCCACGTACATGCACTGTACACACATATGCGAACACAAATATTTGAGACCACAAAAAACCTCAGATTTGTTCATAGAGTAACCCCATAAATTTTCCTTTGTCTTCCCCACACCGATACATATAAACGCAAATACTGGAGGCAAAATGTTGGAAAATAAAACGGAACCATCAAATAGCCTCAGAATCTCTGACCCCGCGCCTTGGAAAAGGCCAGGGAAGAAATCGAGGCCCGCGGAGGTTGGGGAGGCTTCCTTCCCTTCAGCTCCAAGGTCCGGAAAGCGAGCCCCAAGCCCCGCCACTATGACGTCACAGGGCGGACGGCGCCTTGCGCTGCAGATCGAATCAGTTTCCTTTGTCTTGCTCAGTGAGGTCACACGGATTCTAGCCCATTTAGAGAATTTGCGGCGTGAAGTCACCCTAAAGGGCGGGCCCGTGACGTCGCGATGGACAATGAAACCGACTAGTTTGGGAGAGGCGGGCTTTGAGCACTACTCCCTAGCCTTGCAGACACCCGAAATGAACGTATTCCCAAATTCAGGGCTGGAAGGTCATCTCTGTGACCTCAGAGAGCTTGTGCTCAAAACCTGTCACCCCCCCCATTCCAATTCTCGGGTTTCATTTAAGAACTGAGGGAATGGGAGTGGTGGCGCCTCTTTGGTGGCGAGGGCGCTGCAGTGAGACGCGGGGATCTGGGGCGGTGCGTGGGGTCTCCTGGCGCGGCGCTCCTATACCTGATCAGTTTTCCGCAAAACGGAAGGAACCACGTGGCTCTGGAAATAGCGGCGGGCATGGTAGTCCTGCTGCGCGTTGTAGGGCGGAATCGCAGACCAGAGCTTGGGCCTCGTGAGCTCATAGGCGCGGGCCACGGTGCTCACGGCCACCCCATCCAAGATAAAGCTCTTCTCCAGCCGCAGAGGACACTCGCACAAGTACGCCATCCGAACCACCGCAGCCGGATGGCCTTTCTGATGGGAGACGAGGGCCCTATACAGGACCTCTCCTGCGCTTTGTTACGTCAAGGACCCTTGTGACACAAATCCTGTTTTCTCCACTCACCCTGGGTTGACCCGGTGGGTCTTTATGACGGTGGGGGAAGTTGCTTGCATGGCCCGGAGGTGAGGGTGACCTGGAGACTACGTATGCAAGAGGATTTGGAGATCGAAGGCGGGAGAGCATTACGGAAGGTGGGCGGCCATCAGGTCCAGCTCCCTCAGTTTTCCTTTTAAGAACAAGATAGGTGCTCACTTTTCCCACGGTATTCCATTTTATTTCAGAACTCAGTCCCATTGAAAAGCTTGCACCCAGAATTGATCAGAAAAAGTTCAGGTGGCATCTATTAGCACTTCCAGCTCTCACTTTACAGAGCTAGAAGTTGAAGCTTAGTAAGGTTCCCCAAATCCAGTTAGCTGCAGAGCCAGACCCAGAATTCAGGTCTCATGCCCTGGGTGAGGCCACTTACAGAGCCTTCTCTCCTGCCCACCCCACTTCATCAGCTAGTATTCATCCTCCTTTTAAAATAAAAAGTACACTTGGTCAGTACACATGATCATACTTTTCCTCTGGCTATTTTTTTATCTTCTTTTTATTTTTATTTATTTTCTTTGAGACAGAGTGTCATTCTGCTGCCCAGGCTAGAGTGAGTGTCATGGCATCAGCTAGCTCACAGCAACCTCAAACTCCTGGGCTCAAGTGATCCTCCTGCCTCAGCCTCCCAAGTAGCTGGGACTACAGGCATGCGCCACCATGCCCGGCTAATTTTTTCTATATATTTTTAGTTGTCCAATTAATTTCTTTCT